>JAGKTI010038959.1:0-10638 GCA_018397915.1 Birgus latro | reverse complement strand
CTGATTGGTTTCTCAGCTTCCATATTTTCCTCCTAGGTACATATGTCATCCTTCTCATCACTCGTTCCTTAAGCACCATGTCACAAATCAACAGTTTGTGCTGCTGCACACACTCCTCGCTTCCTATAACTTTAACATCCCTCACTAATCTCCTATCAACCCTCCTTACCAGAAAATAATCTATCTGGCTACCATTTCTCCCGGACTCGTACGTAATCAATCTACTCACTCTTTTTCTAAAATGTGTGTTGCACACAATCATGTCCATAGCCTCCCCAAACTCGAGTATTCTTTCCCCTTCCGCATTCCTCACACCATATGCACATCCTCCATGGACTCCTTCATAACCATGAGCTGCTTCACCAACATGACCATTTAAATCCCCTCCCAGAACCACTACCTCATCATCACCCATACCACTTACTACACGTATTAAATCATCCCAAAATCTATCCTTCTCTGCGTCATCCAATCCTACCTGCGGAGCATATGCTGATATAACTGAAACCATCACCCGTCCGATCAAAATTTTCACTACTATTATCCTATCACTTACTCTCATGACATTCATAACATACTCCACCCATTTCTCCGCAACCAACACACTCACACCCCCATATCCGTCAGTTCCCCCCTGCCAAAACAACTTAAAGTAGCAATCCTTCCCAGCAATCTTTCTGGCTGATCCACCCCTGTACCGGACTTCCTGCAGACATGCCACATCCACCCACCTCCTACTAAATGCCTCAACAACTTCCCCTGCTCTTCCTCTCAAACTTCCCACATTCCACGAACCCACCCTAAACTCCTTGCATAAAAAAAAAAATTAAATAAATAAATAAATAAATAAACTGTTACCAGAAAAAGAGTTAGGTATGGCAAAGGTGTTCACTGTTCACCAACAGCACCAGTCATTCTTGACCCTAACCTAACCTAAGCTAAATCAGAAAACCACCTACCTACCTCCTTCCTGGACATGCATAGCACTTACGACCCCATTCACATAAATAACTGGCACAAAGCATGAATTAATCGAATTTTAACCCAAAAATGATGATTTTGAGGAGAGTAAGGCAAACATGATTATTACTGAGAAAATCACCTTTTCACAGCCTATGCACTCAAATATGGGACACAAAGCATGAAGTAAATAAAATGTAACCAGAAAAATTATGATTTAGAGGTGTGTGGGGCAAAAATGTTCACCAGTTGACTAGATAGTGAACGTATGTAAGAGACATGGTAATCACTGAGAAAATCACCTCCTTCACAGCCTGTGCACTCAAATATGGGACACAAAACATGAAGTAAATAAAATGTAACCAGAGAATGAGGATTTAGAAGTGATTATGGAAAATATTTAGCAGTTGACAATGTTTACTTACAGTCGATGATTGTTGTTTACCCTCATCTCTAAGGTTTTTACAGTGGTCATAATTGCTCTTGAAGCATGTCCAGTAATCCAGTGTTTAACTACACTTAATCCTTAGCACTGTGACTTTTGATTATTTAAACAAGAACGAAAATACCACAAACGAGCGGACAGCCATCCACTGTTCACGGGAGTTGAGACAGAACTAGTAGGAGGGAGACTAAGCGAGAAGGAAGCTAGTCGGCGCGGGCAGGAAATTCAAACTGACGCGGTCGGAAAAAATCGGATTCCCCCCCCCCAATTTCGGGGTTTCGGCCATCAGCACACGATGTCCGAATAGTGAGGTGTCCAGATGTGGACGTCCGGATAGTAGAGGGATTACTTTCCTTTTTTTTTTTCTTCATGGTCCGACAAAAAGCGGGAAATCGGCACATGGCATAAGTAAGTAGGACTATTCTAAATGGTTCGATCAACTAGCACGAAAGGAGACTACTTTTACTCAGTAACATGTAGTTATTACTCTGCATTTGGCCAGTTTTCCATTAAGAATAATCTCTGGAAGAATTAATATACGGCAGAGAATGAAATCTAAAGAACCTCAGAAAATTGTCGGAGTCGGAGCTCCTTGGAAAAATATCAACTTGTGCTTTTGAAAAGCAAGAGTTTATACTTGTAAACTTGTTTTCGTCCTCTTTATCACTTAATGTAAGAAAAAAGGGTACAATCTGTCATACCTCCTTACAACTTTAAATAAGTTTGCATCACTGGGAATAAAGTAGCTAATAATAATAATTATAAGCGAGAAGAAGACAAGAAGTAAATGCAGACTGGTCTTGCTGCAACCGCAGGTAAGGTATTAGCCTACTCTTATTACTAAGAACAGTTTCATTGTTGTGGCATCCTTAGTGTTGCTATATCATCACCATAGCATTTGAAAATAAAGTAGTGTATTGCAGTAACAAGAATTTTCCTTAACTGGTCTTCGAAACTGAAGCATTTGTATTTGAAATCATGGGAATCAAATACATTAGGAATACGGAGTTACACTACGCGTCGCACGCAGAGTAATACATTACACATTCATTCAAATCAGGAAACGTATCTGTGTTAACTTCTAATATATCACTGCCTTGTGTTATTCACTTGACATAATTTTTAGTGTGATATAGTATTTATTTTATTTGATATGATGAGATGAAGGCACAGAATTTTTATATTATATTCACCAAGTTTTCACTGAAGGTATGGCAGTTTAGAGTGATCGAACCAATCTGAAACTCTGCCATCACTTCTCGAGGCAAATGTACCACTGAAAGTAAAGACTGAACCTTAACTCATGCCATTCATGGAACACCACCAGTGTTCAGCCAGACTTACAGATTCCAACCTGTCTGCCACAGCTCCCTGACAGAAGACTACTGTGTAGGTATTGTTTTTGTGTTGAGTTTCACAGTGATATAATATTTCAGTCTAAATATTCTGTACATTTTAATTGAAGCATTTTACCATTTAAGACAGAGAACAGGATGTGGGATACAAAGGAAGGATTGGAAAATAATCATCATTACAGCCTTATTTCAAAAATAAATTGGTAGAGAAATAAGTGGTAAAACAGATAGGAGTCAAAGGCGACTACGTAAAACAAACATTTATTTATTTTCGTGGTTAATCAATCGATTCTGCCTATCGGACAATTTTCCCCTTCCAGTACAGACACCTATAGTAATCGGCTTTTGCTTGCCGATTCGCAGCAATAGTTAAAGGATGCCATAAAAGAACTGTGCTCCATTTAGAAATGTACAGTATCTATTGTTCAGCTATTACGTATCTATCTGTATTTTTTTTTTTTTTTATGCAAAGAAGAAGGACCCAAAGGCCAACAGCCCCACAAACTGTTCCTTAAAAGAAAAAAAAAATACAAAGGAGAACCACATTCAAGATCCGATTACTTCGAGATGCCTGGACACGATGCTTTTCAGACTGGAGATCATGGAAACCAGGAAATAGAGACAGAGGGAGACAGTTCCAGACTTGACCTGTTGCATTAACCCCTTAACCGCAGATTGGCACTGTCGTGACGCTCGGGTGCAATGGATCATACCGCAGGGCATCACTTTTGTGATTCTGTGTTGTTTTGAATTTGCCCGGGCTTTCAAGTGGTGACTTGTATCATCTATCAGTACTGCCAATGTCCAACAATAGTCAGAGCTGCTAATGTC
This sequence comes from Birgus latro, assembly GCA_018397915.1. Classification (NCBI taxonomy): domain Eukaryota; kingdom Metazoa; phylum Arthropoda; class Malacostraca; order Decapoda; family Coenobitidae; genus Birgus; species Birgus latro. The sequence goes on along the minus strand of JAGKTI010038959.1, from coordinate 7,047 downwards.
ATCAGTACTCAAATCCACTGTTGACAATTTAGCCATTTCCTCCCATTCTTGACTCCCCTCCCTACCTCTCCACCATTACCCTCTCCTCTTGCCTGCTCAGCCGAGCCGCACTACGCAAATCTTCCCCGGATTTTTCCACTGATTTCGTTTCGTTTTTGAAGGCTCCAACATGCTTGCATGCGTCGGCCTTGGTCACCTAATGGCGGCTCTCCACGCTGCTCAATCCCTGGCAGCCTCCCTGTTCAGTCCCTTAACCCTTAAGTCACACTTAATGACCTCATCCCATTTCATCCATTGAAATAAGCCCTATGCCCTATTCTTATACAAGATAATATATATATAAAAAATAAGGAAATTGAGAGTGCCATGCACCTGGAATTGGCTAATTATCACCTGGCAACATCCCACATGTACTCGTTCACTAATTTTCCCTGCTTATTTCCCCTTGAAATATGCCGTATGACCTATTCTCGTAGTAGTAGGTGGTGGCGACCATCATCCACTCACTTGATGCAGTGCTGCCTACTTCTTCCTTAGCCTTTATCATTCTTTTTCTGTGCCTGCCCTCCTCTCTTCCTATTTCTCCCATCTTTCCTGTAATTACTTATTGCGTTTCTTTCCTTTACATGTGGCTTTACATTGAGTGACAAGCCAAATGGTTTCCTGTGAGCTAAGAAACCATTTACAACGCTGGGTGGTAACCATATAACCAAACCATACGTGCTCCCTTCGTGTCAGCAAGTGGGTTTGGTGGAGGGTTAGTGCCCCTCCCTGTAAAACAAATAACTCAAAGTCAAATGGCCACCCCTTACGGGATTATGGCATCTGGCAATAGATAGATAGACAGACCTATTCTCGTAATATAAATATACAGTATATAGGAAAGGAAGGGAGAAGCCTGAGTGATATCTACATTTACCTGGAACTACCCCGTTTATTATGTATTGTCTAGATTTCCTACGAATTATTTCATAGCATATAAATTAGCAGATGACATTGTCAACCCCTGGCTGCCCATACACGCTACATCATTCAGATCAGTGTCGTCCTTCAAGGTGGAATCATGTCGCACTCACGCCCCTCCATTTTTGCCGCTTCTGCACCCATTGCAAAGGGCCCTGTGACCTCTACCCCTACTAAACATCGTGTGGGAGGAGGTAAAGGACTGAGTGACTCTGCTGTGGTCATGAACTGGCTGAATTATTGATGATAATGATGGATAGTGACTGACACTTGGAGTAATGACAGTGAAAGTGAAAGCTTCGCTCTCTACGTAGTTTACTGAACGAGAAAGTGAATGTCAAGAGTGAAAATAAACTACTAATACTGAAGGAAACTTATCGATAAATACTGCAGATATATATAAAAGCAATAAAGTACTTGGAATATAAAGTGAGTGTGTTTATGAATAATAAATGACAGAATACCAGCGGCGAACGAGCGCTGGTGGGAGCTCGTACGCGCTCGAAATTTACATTGCTTTAACAGTGTTTTTTTTTTGGAGTATGGATTCCAAACTACTTGAAAATCATTGAATAGTGTTTCCAGTGATAATATCAGGCTGTGGTAATCATATTACAGGATGTCGGGAAGTATAAAGAGGAGACTTCGTTACCCAACCTCAGAAGTCTCCACAAGTCCTACAGTAGTCAACAAAGGCTCAACAAACAACCCAGGAGAAAGCTGAAGGCATGTGCCATATGCATATGTAATTATATTCTAGGACTAATAACTGATTTTTTGCAAATACAGTAAGACCTCACTATAACGGACTAATTAGGGCCCAAGCCAGTCTGAAAAATGCGAAATGCCGATAAAAGCGACATCCGGACTTACCCCTGCTAATCCGGACTTTTTCCGATATATCAGACATTAGTCTGGATTGCATCAGTGGTTTTCACCACCATTGCAGTACTGTACTGTGTTATACCTTCACTACATTAATCAAATGGTATAATAATACTGTACTGTGCACTGAAAAACATGTCTTTTACTTGTCTTATTGTAGTGAACATAGCTGAAGTGGTCAGGCAGTCCGGACTGCTTTCTGGCTTTATCGGACTTTTTCCGATATATAAGAGTTCAGTCCGGTAGCTCCTCGAGTCAGATAAAAGCGAATTCCGGTCTATTGAAGTCCGTTATATCGAGGTTTTACTGTATTTTTAAAAAGTCAGACGGAGCGCGAATATCCCCGTAGGACGCACAAGGACCGCGTCTGACATCCCCGTGCTTAAGGGGTTAATGAAGGACTGGACGTAATAGTTAACTCTTGCATTAGAGAGTTGGACAGAAAAGAGATGAGAGTTTGTTGCTAGACAGGTGCTACTCGCCCGTCGTAGAAGTGGGGGGATGCAAGCAGACAGTTCACAGGCGCTGTGACCATTGAAGTAGTGATAGAAAAGAGATAAAGATGTAACAGAGCGGCAATGAGATAGAGGTTGAAGGGAGCCAGTAAGAGGATGAGAGTTAATAAGATGAAAAGCCTTTGACTCCAACCTATTGAGAAGAGCTGGATGTGGGGAGAGTCCCCACACATTAGAGTTGGACTCTACACAGTGGCGAATAAAACCCATGTACAAAGTTAACAACTGTGCAGGGATAAAGAGGGTATGGAGTTGGCTTAGAACAACGAATCTCTTGGATGCATATTTTACAAGAGATGTAATACGATCTATCCAAGATAAGTCCCAAGTGAATGAAACCCCAAGCATGTTCAAGGCAGGATTGAGCTGCATATTATTAAACATTAGTGGGTACTCCTGTGGATGATTCTGTTGGGTTGATAGGTGTAAGAACTGAGTCTTTGATACATTAAAAATAACAAGAATATTTTTAACCCAATCAGAGTTACGAGCCAAGTCAGACATTAGGTGTGCCATTGCCTCATCCATTGTTTCTTGAAGCCACTGCTGAGATAGATGTTGTGGGAACCCAATGAAAAGGTAAAGGGTGGAATCATCAGCATACGAGTGGACAGGGTTAGATGTACAGCTTAAAAGGTCATTGATGAATAAAAGGAAGAGAGTTGGTGATAGGAGAGAGCCTTGCAGATCACCACTGTTGATAGATCTAGCAGAAGAACGATGGCCGTCTACAACAGCAGCTACAGAATGACCAGAAAGGAAGCTAGAGATGAAGGCACAGATAGAAGGATAGAAACCATAAAAGGGCAGTTTGGAAATTAAAGATTTATGCCAGACTCCACTGAAGGTTTTGAGATGTTAAGTGCAATGGCAAAGGTTTCACCAAAGTCCCGAAAGGAGGATGACCAGGAGTCTGAATGAGAAGATCGCCAGTGAAGCGTCCCTGATGGAACCCATACTTACAATAAGAAAGAAGGTTTTGATAGGAAAGATGCTCTAAAATCTTTCTGTTAGGAATTAACTCAAAAACTTTTGAGACACAGGATGTTAAAGCAACTGGACGATAGTTAGAAGGTTGGGAATGGTCACCCTTCTTTGGGACTGGCTGAATGAGAGCAAGCTTCCAGCAAGAAGAAAAGGTACAAGTTGACAGACAAAGGTGAAAGACTTTGCCTAGGCAGGGTGTAAGCACAGAAGCACAGTTTTTGAGGATAACAGGAGGGACTCCATTAGGCCCATATGCCTTGTTAGTAGAGGACATTGATGGGAGAAAATACATCAACTGAAGAAATTTTAATGTCAGCCATAAGGAAGTCAGAGAGGGGAAGTGATGGAGGAACAGCACCATAATCATCTAAGGTGGAATTGGAGGAGAAAGTCTGAGCAGAGAGATCTGCTTTATCAGTAGAAGAAATAGCTACAGAGCCATCAGAGTAGAAAAGAGGAGGGAAGAATGATGAGGTAAAGTTGTTGGAAAGATTTTTGGCGTGGTGCCAGAAGGAGTGGGAAGAATTTGAGTTGGAGAGTCGAGAGCATTTAGTACGGACGAAATTATTTTTAGCAGAGCGAAGAAAAGACTTAGCACAATTTCAGGCAGACACATAAAGATGATGTGATTCAGGGGTGGCTTGGCTCTGGTACCTTTTATAGGCCTTCTCCTTGTTGTGGACAGCATTGAACAAGTGTGATTAAACCAAGGCTTTCTTGCATTAGTCGGAGGATATGAGAAGAACAAGTGTGATTAAACCAAGGCTTTCTTGCATTAGTCGGAGGATATGAGAAGAGAATGTATGCTTCCATGGCCGAAAGAATAACCTACGTAATGTGCAAGGCACACTCAGATGGCTCCCGACCATGAAAACAATAATCATTCCAGGGAAAATCAAAGAAGTACTGCATGAGGGCCTCCTGATCCGCAGCTCCAAAGTGCATTATTTTGGAGGGTCCACAGGCCATACCAGAGTGACAGGACAGGTTAAAGTAATAAGACTGTGATCAGAGAAGCCCAACGGAGAGGAAAGAAGAACAGTGTAAGCAGAAGGATTAGTTGTAAGGAAGAAGTCAAGTATGTTGGAGCTCTCTCCAAGGCAGTGAGAGATATAGGTAGGGTGCTGCACAAGCTGCTCTAGGTCATTAAGGATAGAAAAGATAAAGGCTCGTTCACCAGGTGGATCAGTTAAAGGAGAGGAGAGCCAAAGGTGGTGGAGAACATTGAAATCTCCTAAAATGGAGATTTCAGAGAAAGCAGAAATGGATAGGATGTATTACATCATTCTAGTAAGATAGTCGAAGAATTTTTCATAGTCAGTAGAATTAGGGGATAAGTAAACTGTGCAGATATACAGTCGACCCTCGATCCTACAGACCCTGAATCAATGGATTTCGGAAGCAACGGACAATATCTGCTGACAGAGAATCACTCCAGACACCGGTAATTTTTAAATTTCATTACAGGCACACTCATGATTAGTAATTTCTGCTCAGGGGTGCCCCCTTTGTACTCCTGTATACCCAAGGAAGACAGGAGGGGGTGACAAAACGAACTACCCCATCTCCAAAGCCTCCCCTATACCCCTACCCCACCCAAGCCCCCACTCATCATTCATAACTGGCAGTTATATTTCAAGCTAACCCCATACATTACATAGTGACATTACTAATACACACACAAAAAAAAACACTAGGACATGTAAAAAGTATGTAATATAACTATGAACGCTGCAGCAAGAAAGTAATGAATTATAACGTTGACAATAAAAAATGTTGACAACGGCCATACCAAGCCTCATGCGTTGGGTGCTTGCGTGTGTACGTGTCTGTGTGTGTGTGTGTGTGTGTGTGTGTGTGTGTGTGTAACTCACCGGGTCGGTCAGGATCACTTGATGGTCGTGATCGTCAGCTTTTACCCTCCCGGAAGGGAGCTGAGAGCTCATATAGTCCGATCTATGGGCAAGGCTGTGACCTTCACACACGCACACACCCATCCCCTTGCTCAAGGGGGACAGTAACCACCCACTTCGTCAGTGAAACTTTTCGCAACCTGAGCGAGGCGCGAACTCCCGCCTAGCAGATGGCAAGCGAGAACGCTACCACTGCGCCAGCGAGTGTGTGTGTGTGTGTGTGCGTGTGTGTTTAACTAATTGTATTTACCTAATTGTGAAATACAGAAAATGAGATACGCTTGTGGGGTCCTGTCTCTATTTCTTAATGAGTCAAATTTTGCCTTAAACTCGTTTACATTTTTAGACTGGATGATCTCTTTGTCCAGGCTATTCCACAGGTCTATGCATCTATAAGGAAAACTATATTTCTTGATGTCCTTCAAGCAGCTTGGCTTCTTTAGTTTCATACCGTGTCCTCATGTTACCCTCTCATCCCACACAAACAGATTTTCTCTGTCAATTTTATCTACACCTATCATGATCCTGAACACTGCAATCATGTTGCCCCTCTCTCTCCTTTCCTCTAAGGAAGGTAAATCCAGCCTTTCCAGACTCTCTCTGTACGACAAATCTGCCAGACTGGGGACCATCTTGACTGCTGTTCTTTGTATTCTCTCAATCTTGGTTATATCTTTCTTTTTGTGTGGGGACCACACTACTGCTGCATATTCTAACCTGGGCCGGATCATGGTCACTATCAATTTTTTCATCATCTCCTCATCCATGTAATGAAATATCACTCTTATATTGGTCAAGAGTTTATATCTCTCTCTAACTATCTTATTTATGTGCTTTTCAGGTGACAAACTATCCTGGACCAGCACTCCTAAATCTTTCTCTTCTCTCGCTTTTCTAATTGGTTCATTACCCATCAAATAATTCAATGATGGCCTCTTGGTACTTTTACCCATTTCTAATATTTTACATTTTTTTGCATTGAATTTCATTTCCCACAACCCCTGGGGGTAGGGGGTTTTTCAGGAATTCTCCCCCAGTATCCCTGCTTGTCGTAAGAGGCGACTAAAAGGGTTGGTGGTGGGTTAGTGCCCCACCCCATAAAAACAACTAACTTGTAGGAGGAGGCTGTAGCAATGGGCCGAACAGGGTAGTACTCCCGAGGGGAATGGAATGCTGGTGATAGGGAGAGCTGGAGCTCCTTTCACTAGCTACCTAATCATCCTCCTGTGCTGACCTTTTCAGTGTGACAGTAACATGGAGAGTAGACCAGCATACTCTCCCAAACATTTCCTCTAACTATCATATGCACTACACCACATGCACTTTACATATCACACAACGTACCCCACTACGTTACAGGGGCTGACGCCAGCAAGGGCAAGCGGCCAGAAAACTTTGCCCCCGCTACCTAGTGGTGGACTTTCGGGGGGAGGCTTGACAGGCGTTCCGCCGACATAGATCACGGGTCCGGGGCGAGATGGGGCTTGAACCTGTGCTAGAGGGTACAGGGCATTGCGGTACCAAGGCTGCCGCTTCCGCTCAATATAGAGGGGCCCGAACCTGGGAGTAGCGCCCCAGGAGGCTGCCCTATCAGTGGGTGTATAATGGCGGGGCAGTTGCAGTGCCAAGGCGCGCTTGGAGGGTGTCCCTGCAGGTGTCCTGGCAGGGTGCCCCGAGGCCACTACCACAGCCACTGGTAAGCTGGTGGGCTAGGGGTCCCAGATCCATTGCCTGGAACTAGGACTGTGCAATGGGCTGGGCCTTTGGAATGTTTACCCCCCTTT
>JAGKTI010038956.1:0-10638 GCA_018397915.1 Birgus latro | reverse complement strand
ACGGACCGTGTCTACAGACAGACTAGCTCTGATTTTGAGTACCCGGCGCGAAAAGCGTGTGAAAGGGTGTGGCCTTACATAACGGCCCAGAGACGAGAGCGATAATTCATAAATTATCGCTCAGAGGAATGCACCGCCCGCACATAAAAACAATCACTCACGAAAGAATGATGAAAGTTTTGACAACTTGATGCAAATACAAGCACGTGAGCGGACAGTTTGAGAGAACGAGTGAAAAATTGTACATTTCATAATAATTCGTTCCTCCCGCAAAATCACTCGATGTCACAGTTTACTTTACATAATTTTACGACGTAGAAAATTCGTGACAGACGGTGGCCTGTGTTGCGGTGCTGTCTGGGACTTTGGAGGCAGTCCCACCCTGAACCTTGCGAGGCTGGCCCGGCTGGAGAGCAGATGGTCAGGACTGCGGTCTCGTCGAGATGTTGGTTGAGGGCGAGAGGGGCGCAAGGCAGTCTGGGATGTCAGCCCGTCTAGCTCTGGGCCTATGCGTGCCCTATACGCCTCCCGGTGGTCTCCTTCTAGGGTGGGTGTTGGTGTTGTGACACCCCTCCCTGGGTCTCCCGTCGGGGTGGGCATTTCAGGTGGAAATGGTGGTAGTTGGCTGTGGTGGTGGTAGTGGTGGTAGTTGGCTGTGGTGGTGGTAATGGTGGTAGTGGTGGTAATTGTGGTAGTTGTTGTTAATGGTGGTAGTTGGCTGTGATGGCAGTGGTAATGGTGGTAGTTGGCTGGGTGGTGGTGGTGGTAATGGTGGTAGTTGGCTGTGGCGATGGTAATGGGTGTTGTCAGGGTGGGCATTTCACCACCGTCGTGGGGGAGAAAGTCACGTCCCCGTGGCTGGAGGTGGTAGGTGTTCGATGTAGATGTCTGGTGGAATGGCGTGAGGTGGCGAAGGAGGGAGGTCCAGTGATGTGTAGGTCGGTTCGGCTCCTGGTAAAGGCGGTAGATGATCTCGAAGGTGGAGGTATGGGTCATCTCTTGCAGGAGGTGCAGTAGGTGTGCTGTCCCCTTCAGGCGATGTTTGGTCCCCGGGGGAGGGGTCCACAGCATGTGTTTTATCCTCATCTCTGGCGGTGTGGTGTAAGGTGGCTGGCCGGTGGCTCTAGGCTGAATACTGGAGACGAGTGAGGTGACGTGGGTTTTATGATGTCGTGGGGGACGCGCATTAATCATCCTGGTGGTCTGGGCTACTGGAATTTTCTTTCCGGCCTGGTGTATTTTGAGGGTGAGGGGGGAGGTGTTAGGTGTGAGTGGACTAGGGGTGGATTGTGTAGGTGGTGTTGGTGATGGTGAGGGTGTTGAGGTTTATCTTGCAGGTGGGCGGGAGAGATGGCCGGATCTGGTTGTAGTGGTGGTAAGGACGGGCGTGGGTGGTGAGGAGTTGGGGCCACGAGGTGAGCCAGTTGGGTGGGGGTTGAGGGTTCTTGGTCTGAGGGCGTGGTTATTGTGTTAGGTGGTGGTGTGATGGTGATGGTCGAGGATGGGGAGCTGGTGTGGAGCGTGGTATGGGATTCAGGTGTAGAGTGAGGAGCGGGTGAAGGTGAGGGGCGTGTGGGCGTGTGGTGTCTGGTCCTGGGAGCAGCGGGGGTGAGGGCAGGTGAAGGTGGCGGGGAGTGTTGGTCTGGTCACGTGGCGAGGTGGACAGGGGTGGTGGTGGTGCAGCAGTGAGGTTTGAGGTGGGGGGTGAGGTCGCTGGGGGTGAGTGGGGGGTTTGTGGTGAGAGTGAGGAGTCGGAGAGGGGTATGGTGGGGGACGTGACTGTGGAGGGAGAAGTGAGTGAGGGTGAGGAATGTGATGGTGTGAAGTAGCATGTGTAGGAGTCGGTGGAGTGGTCGGTGGAGAGGGCAATGGTGCCGTATGCTGGGTGGGGGGGGGGGTGAACGTGGCTTGGTTGAGGTGTGGCGGGTGGTGGGTAGAAGGGAAGCACGTGGCGATTTTGGTAGGTGCGGGTGGTGTTGTGGTACTGAATGGTTACTTGGTGGGGGTTGGGGATGTTGATGATTGTAAACGGTCTCATGAATGAGAGTGTTTGGTCGGGGCTGGTAATTGGGCCACCATGACAGAGTCGCCTGGCTTGTAGGGACTGGTGGGGGTGGTGTCGGGTAGGAGGTCCTGGTGGTTTTGTAGGTGATGTAATTGGCTCTTGAGGTGGTGAAGGGGGTCGGACGAGGGAGACGTGGCGGGTGGTTGTAGGTGGTGTCGGAGTGGCAGGAGGAGTGGTGTTTCTCTGAACACTCGCTTGGGAGAGGTAATGCCGTCCTCACGGGGGCAGGTGTTCATCTCCCGCTGCACTATTTTCACATGGGCTGGCCAGTCCTCGTTCTGTGTCTGTAATATCCTGGCTTGTACCTGGTTGAGTAGGGTATGGTGGTTTCTTTCGCATATCCCATTACCCTGTGGCCAGTATGGGGAGGAGTGGGAGATCTAGTATCCGAAGATGGAGGTGAGCTCCTTTCACATCTTGCCGGTGAACTCTGGGGCATTGTCTGAGTGAAGGGCTTGAGGGATGCCGAAGTAGGGGAACACATGGCGGATGAGGGCGTCGGCCACGGCAACGGCGTGGTGTTCTTTGGCCAGGCAGGTGATCAGGAATTTTGAATAAGTGTCTACGAAAGTGATGACATATGTGTAGCCTGATTTGGGTGGTAGGGGTCAGACTACATCCGCAAACAGGAGTTGCCACGGCTTGTGGGCATTGATGTTTCCTAAGGGTCCAAGCGTTCGTGTGGCATCCTTACCGATTGCACAAGCCCGGCAGGTCTGAATGACTTGTTTGGCTAAGTTAGAGGGGCTTGATGTCCAATACTTGTCGTTGAAAACTTGTAGTAGTTTCTTGGTCCCGAGATGTATGCCACTGTCTGAGTGTAGATGGGTCATTGTGTCGCAGGCAGCGTCTGAGTCGAGGGCTATATGCCTGGTGTGTGTGAACAGGTGATTGCCATGCCAGTAGAGCTGGGAAAATACTTGGGGTGGAATCCAACCAGGATGCTCTTTGTCCTGCCATTGCTGTAGGAGGCTGGTGGTGGGGCTGATGGAGTTGATGGGTAGCCTGGATAAGGCATCGGTGTTTGTGTGTAATTTGCCTGGTCAATATGCAATGCCGAAGCTGAATTCTTCGAGTGTTTCTCTCCACCTGATCAGCTGGGCGTTGTGGGTCTCGGTTTGGAGGAGCCAATGAAGGGACTGGTGGTCTGTGATGATTGTGACGTGGGTGCCAGACAGGTGGGCAAGGAAGTAGTCCAGGGCCCAGATAATGCCCAGGCACTCCTGTTTGGTGGTGGCGTAGTTCTTCTCTGCCTGGTTAAGGGTATGCCTGGCGCAGGCGATGATGTGTTCTCATCCCTCTTGGACTTGGGCAAGGACAGCACCGATTGCCACCAGGGATACATCGGTTTATAGGCGAAAGGGCAGGGTGTAGTCGGGGAATGCGACAACTGGGGCTGTGATGAGTTCGGTCTTGAGGGTGTAAAAAGCTTGAATACGGTCTTCCGTCCAGGTAAAAGGCTCGCCCTTTCTCGTCATGTCGTGTAGGGGCTTTGCAATGATGGCAAATCCCTTTACGAAGCACCGATAGTAGGATGTGAGGCCGATGAAGGCACTGATTTTGTGGACATCTTGAGGTAGGGGGAGATCTGCGATAGCACGCAGCTTGTCAGGGTCGGGTGCTATGGCCTCCTTGGAGATGACATGTTCCAGGAAGGAGACGGACCGTTCACACAGGACGCATTTTGACGGCCTGAGCTTCAGCTCTGCCTGTTGGATTCTGGTGAAAACTGTTGAAGGTGATGGAGGTGGTTGGCCCACGTCCGGCTGAAAATGATGATGTCATCGAGGTATGCTAGGTATATTTCCCAGGTGAGGCCACTGAGACCTGATTTCATCAGTCAGGAGAACGTAGCGGGGGCGTTGCATAGTTCAGAGTGGAGGACGTTGAACTCATAAAGTTTCCCGTTGCTGGTTGAAAATACTGTTTTGCCCCTGTCATCTGGGTGCACCGGGACCTGCCAGTATCCCGACTGGAGGTCGAGAGTGGAGAACCAGGATGCTCCATACAGGGAGTTGAGGGAATCGTTTATCCTGCATAAGGGAGTGGCGTCCTTGGTGGTCACGTCGTTTAGTCATCAATAGTCCACACAGAATCACATAGTGCCGTCTTTCTTTTTAACTAAGACGACTGGAGAGGACCAAGAGCTGGTGGATGGGGATATGACTGGCATTGAGCATTTCCTGGACCAGCCGTTCTTCTTCAGCCCGTTGTTTCAGGTTCTTTCTTCGAGATGGTTGGTGAATAGGTGGTCCTGCGATGTGGATCTTGTGCGCCAGGTATGTGGTGTGGCCGATGTCTATCAATCCTGATGAGAAGAGGTCTTGAAAGTCCAGGAGGAGGCGTCGGAGGCTGTCAGCTTGGTGTGGTGAGAGATGTTCAGGTAAAGGGGGAAGGGTGGCCGTGGAAGAAGGTTGCGAGGCGCATGGCTCAGCTTCCTCCATCTTACCGACTACTAATCCTTTGAGGAGTGTGAGGGGGTGGTAGAGATGTTAGTGATGCATACTGCTCTGAGGTGAGGGGGGAGGAAGTTGGGGGATAGCAGGCAGGAGGAGATGGTTCCCAAAGGCAGGTTTGGGGAAAACAGGATGGAGGTTCTGGAGGGCCTGTGCAGGTGAAGCCAGGCCTCGTGCTGGGAAGGAATAGTAAGGGCGGAGGCGATGGTGGCAGGGAAGGTGGTGTGCAAGGAGGTGGGAGGGTTAGGAATCATAGGGGGTAAGATAGAGGACATGGCGGGGGGGAGTGGGTAGAGGGGGAAAAGGTGGGTGTGCACGTGCGGTGTGGCTGGGGGGGGTGGATCTGGAGACTTCTGGAAGTGAAGGCGCCACTTGTGGCAATCGATGCTGGTGCGTAACTTCTGCAGGAGGTCCAGTCCCAAGTAGCCATCGTAGGCACAGCAGGTTGAGTTGAATATGATGAATTGGTGGTGGGCCAACACATTCTGATGGGTGTCAGCACGTAGGGCCCAGGTTTCCCGATGTATAGGCAGGGGGCCATCCCCCGTGTCTACGAGGTGAGCTAAAGTGGGGAGGAGTGGGCTGAAAGCCGAGGCATGGCGGGAGTAGAAGTTGTGGTAGAGGCAGGATCTGACTGCTCCCGTATCGACCAGTAGCCTCGCTTTCATCCTGTTCAGTCTTGTCTTGTTGTAGACTGGGAGGTGGTATTTTTGTGAGGTGACCCCCACCACCATGGGGAGGTGTGGGAGCGGCTCTGAAAATCCAGCAGTTGTGGGGCGTCCACCTTGCTGAGCTCTGTTTCCCCAGGGTCAGAGCAGTCGGCGGTGGAAGCATCATCCTTGGCACAGTCATCCTCTATGGATTTGCAGCTACAGGTGGAGAACTGCCGAGGGTTGATAGAGATGAGGTTGGTGTTCTCCTTGGGGGTTCCTCTTTGTGGGGAGGGCCCTTTGCATGGTGGGTGGTGCTGAAGGAACGGCATTGCTCAGGGGCGTCAGGGGTTTGGGCTGTGGTGGTTCACGAGTGGGGACTCTGCTGACAGCGCTGATGTGTTGTGGGGTGGTGTGGGCAGCGAGGAGGCGCCTAACCAGCTGGATGTCTTTATCAAGGTCCCCCATTAGGTCATAGACTGTGAAATGTTCTCTGACGGCACTGGGGAGGATCTTCAGTAAGGTATTGAAGGTGTATTGTTCCCGGGTGGCTGCGTCAGCTTCCGGTAGGCAGTAGTGACGAGTCGCCTGGCCTAGATGGGGGTGTCGTTCAGATTACCGCCGTAGGTGAGGGCGTCCAGCTGGGAAAAAGCAATGACTTTCCCTAGTGATAGCGTGACCGCTTGGGTCACGATTTGCTTGAACTTTGCCCATGTCAGCTCAGGGACAATCTTCGTAGCAATGCTGAAGACTGCCTTTCTCAGGTGGGGCAGAGTTATTGCAATCTTTTCCCTGTCGTGCTCAAATCCCATAATGGTTTTATCATACACAAGTACGTGTCTATGTCGCACTGTTCAGGGTCAGATTTTGGTAACTGTACGTGTGGTTTGCCCGCCATTTTGTTGACTTTCCCTTTTGTTTCTTGTTGCTCTCTGACTGGATCTAGAACCACCGCTACCCACCAGTGTTATTCTGCATACTCAGAGTTTGTCTCCTTGCCCTCTGAGTGCGAGCAACTGACTTGGGTTCTTTTCAAGACCGAGTCTAGAGCATGCATCAAAAGGAACAGGGCTCAAACACAGGCTAACCATTCTTACATGTGTATTACCACAAAAGATACATGTGCAGGACACAGTACAAACGACATAAAACAAACACAGTATTAATACATAAGGATTGGAGTTGGGCTACTAGAGACCAGGTAGTTGCACGTGTTGCCCAGGTGTGGGAGGTGTCCCATCAGGTGTGAGCTCTTGGGAGAGGCACAGGTCCCTGGTCATGGGGTGCATCATCCGGTGTGGGCTGTGGGGCGGCGTCAAGGGAGTTTCCTCTGGTGGAACCTCGATGTGTGTGGCGACCCTCGGGACTGGGCCCGAATAGGGCAAGCAGATGTGCAGCTCTGCGCCTGCCCCAGGAGGAAGAGGACGGCTCACCGGTGGGTCTGGAAAGGTTCTGCCCTGGTGTCCTGGAGGCCTCCTTCAGTGGCTGGGGGCTGTGGTCTCGTCCTCGGCGTCGGGAGGGAGTCAGGGGCTGCCTGCAGCATTTCATCCTTGGGGAGACCAACAGCGGCCGGTGACATCGGGGCACTGGTTGTAGTGCACACACTTCCAGGCTCATGATGGGGCCGCTCCAAACACTCTCCAACAGGGATTCTGTTAGGGAGAAAGCTCCGCCCCTAGGGGTGCAGGAGGAGCGAAAGGGGCGTCACGCTCGGCCTCTGAAGGAGTGAGGCGAGCAAAGGATGCTCCCTCAGAGGGAGCCACAGGGATAGCAGGTGAGGGAAGTCTAGTGGGTGTTGCCACAGTCCTGCTCCCGGCAGGGGCTGCAGACACGGAAAGTCTAGTGGACGTTCCCTCCTGGGCAAGTCAGTGGAGTTGCTGTGGTTCTGCTTTGCCCTGGGAGGACAGGTGAGGGAAATCTAGTGGATGTTCCCTCCCCGGCAAGTCTAGTGGATGTTGCCGCGGTCCTGCTCCCAGCAAGGGCTGCAGACAAGGAAAGTTGAGTGGATATTCCCTCCCGGGCAAGTCTAGCGGACGTTGCTGCGGTTCTGCTTTGCTCTGGGAGGAAAGGTGAGGGAAGTCTAGTGGACGTTCCCTCCCGGGCAAGTCTAGTGGACATTTCCGTGGTCCTGCTCCTTGTGGGGTCTGTAGGTGAGGTAAGTTTAGTGGATGTTGCCACGGGCCTACTGGGACTGTGAAATCACAAGTCCCACCCTGATTCTGGCGAATGCTGGCCCGGCTGGAAAGTAGTCTCCCGGGACTTCGTTCCTTTATTGGGCTCCATTGAGGGGATGAGGGGCACAAGGTAGTGGGGAACCTAGGGGCGTCTAGGATGGAACCTACGCGCACCCTATGCGCCTCCCTGTGGGTGGGTGTTGCAACACCCTGTCCGTGGCTCCTCCGTGGGATGGGTGTTGCACCACCCCCTCCATGGTCTACCGTCGGGGTGGGCATTTCAGGTTCTAACACAGATAGCCCACTACATCCCAACACCCCCTACAGGCATAGAGACAAAACCCAGCACAATATTTTTCCAGAGAGGTCCTTGTGATAGATGTCAGTGTTATATGGAAGATGTCCCCTCCAGATCTCCCCACCTGATTCCCCTTCGCCTCAACTGACCTCTTCCTGTATAATGTTATAAATCTCAAGATATTGGATGTAAGGTGGTATATAGAGGCTTGTGTAATAGTAAATCTTTTCTCCTGCCATCCGGAGTTTCTGTGTCTACCCTGTGCTCTTAAGGTGTGTTGACGCCTGCTTTGGTGTTCCTCCCTGTTTAGAAGAACCCCACTGGCCCAGAAGGGATCCAGTGTAACACTGGTGGCTAGCGGTACTTTTTTATACATTGGGAAAGCAAAGCAGAGTTTCAGTCACCAAGATACATGGTAACACAGACGCCAACATGGCGGCGCTAAGGACCCACATCCCCATTCCTAAGTACGACCCCAAGCTGTACGATATTACAACTTAAAATGTGGAAATGGTCAAACCAGTGATGGATTTGGTAAATCAGGAAGACGCGCAGAAGACTGCGATATTACTATCCCACTTAGGGAAGTCAGTAGCCCTGCTAGCTGGGAAAATTAATGCAGCCCAAACATGGGCACAATTCAGAAAAATTGTCATCAACTCCGTCCAACCATCCCTCGGGGCGGTCATTGCGATGTCACAACTGAACAATGTGAAATTGTAATGCTGAAAATTTTATGTGTAACATAAGTATAACATAAGTAGTATAGGTGTAATATAAGTTAGTATAAGTATAGTGTAAGTGTAATATAGGTGTGATTTACGTTAGTTTATGTATGGTGTAAGTGGAATTCTGGACCCTGTTTAGATGATGCAATGTATGGGAAGTGTACCTTATAATTCTCTTTTTGGGCTTGATCTTAGTTAAAGTGTAGTAGGGGAGTATCATTGTTAATATGTGGACCGTGTGGAGCGAGTTGGAAGCACAAATTCATGTCTGGTTTTGATAAAGAGGCGAAGAAAGTTGATTCGAGATTAAAATTCGCGATGAGTCGTATTTACACTTGGAATTCAGAATTTTGTAGTTGAGTTTGTGTTTAACATCGTGTTGTACTAAATAATAATGTCTAAGAGCTTAGGTAAAGTCTGATTATAGATTATGGTCTTTGTTAGCTGCGAAATTAATTTATTTTTCACTGTCGCTAGATCATGTGGCCAGACAAACGCGACACAAAGAAAAATTATGTCAATGCGTGAGTTTAGGCAACGTTTTAAACTGTTAAACCCATGTTACTGCCACAAAATTTAAATAATCATAAGTCATTTTGTCTAGTAAAGGATTGTGTAAATTCCTTGTTGCAAAATTCCTGGATGATGGTATAACAAGTTGACTGTAGAGTAATTGGTCGAGGTCAGAACTGGTTGTAAGAACGTGGCGGGTTTTTGCGGGGGCATCCTGCCCGCGAGGCGTCACTTCTCGCTGTAATCTCATGGAGGACGGGTGTCCACAGGTATGGTCCCGAGTAATTCACAGTAATTTTCCCCATACGTCACAATAATTAGTTTTCATTCTAACTATATAAAGTAAGTTGTCTGATAATATTTATCAATACTATTATGACTTCTAGCTGAAATCTCATGGAGGATGGGTGTCCACAGATGGTGTGGTGTCTCGGGGTCTGCCTGTCGACTGCGTAGTGTCTCGCAGTCCCTAGTGCCAAAGCCCTTACACATTTCCTCATAGTTCATACCTATACACAGTTATCGAAATATAGTTGTATGGTCCACTAGTAAAGCCTTTATTCATGAAGTGTAATATTTTGGTTAAAGCGAGTGAGATGCGGAGTGTTGTATTTCTCTATCATGCAGAGTACTGCAAGCGCTGTGACAATATTAAAATATTATTGGGCATCTGATAGTTTTACATAGATATGTCAAATTGTGTAAACCCATGGATAATAGGGGTGATTAATTTAACCTAGAGTAAACCTTGTAACACGTTGTAAACCTGGGAAATACTACGAGTCCTTTTGAGACCGTGGTTTATGTGAGTCTCTTCTGAGTTTGTAATTTTCTATTTCACAAGTGTACCTCGTGAGTTAAGAGGTCGAGTTGAGTGAATTCTTATGTATGTGTGTTATTCAACGGGCGAGTAGTTTTTCTGTGAGCAGAATAATCAACATCTTGTTGAGTGTAAAGCCCAAGGTACTTCTGTAGTGGTATACTCTCGTATAATTATTTTGTAATGCTGAAAATGCTAGTGTGTAATTTAAGTATAATATAAGTAGTATAAGTGTGTTATAAGTTAGTATAAGTATAGTGTAAGTATAATATGTATGTAATTTACATTAGGTTATGTATGATGTAAGTGTAATTCTGGACCCTGTTAAGATGATGCAATGTATGGGGAGTGGACCTTGTAATTCATTTTTTGGGCTTGATCTTAGTTAAAGTGTAGTAGGGGAGCATTATTGTTAATATGTGGACCGTGTGGAGCGAGTTGGACGCGCAAATTCATGTCTGGTTTCGATAAAGAGGCGAAGAAAGTTGATTCGAGATTAAAATTCGTGATGAGTCGTACTTACACTTGGAATTTAGAATTTTGTAGTTGAGTTTGTGTATATCATCGTGTTGCACTAAATAATAATATCTAAGAGCTTAGGTAAAGACTGATAATTGATTATAGTCATTGTTAGCCACAAAATTAATTTATTTTTCACTGTCGCCAGAACATGTAGGCCAGAACCAATGCGAACAAAGAATAATTATGTCAATGCGTGAGTTTAGGCATCGTTTTAAATTGTTAGACCTATGTTGCTAAGTAAAGGATTGTGTAAATTCTTTGTTGCAAAATTCCTGGACAATGATATAACAAGTTGACTGTAGAGTAATTGGTCAAGGTCAGAACCGGTTGTAAGAACGTGGCGGGCTTTTGCAGGGGCATCCTGCCCGCGAGGCGTCACTTCTCGCTGTAATCTCACGGAGGACGGGTGTCT
>JAGKTI010038955.1:0-10638 GCA_018397915.1 Birgus latro | reverse complement strand
GGCAAGTTAGCAAGGATCCAAGGCTAACAGCACGGGATTTAAAAGAAAAGAACCCACAGTTGCTGGCAGATGTGTCTGTCAGAAGTGTGCAGCAGCTGTTGCATGACGATCTGGGCTACAGGAGTTTTTGTGCTCGTACAAAACCACTGCTAACTGCACTTCAGAAGAAAGAGAGTAAATTTTTGTAAGAAATATCTTGCCTGGAGTGAGGAGCAATGGAAAACTGTGCTTTGGAGTGATGAGTCAACATTTACTGTCACTGGTACCCCTTCATCACGAGTGTACCGCAAACCAGGCAGTGACCCCCTGGATCCTAAGTACACTTCCAAGTTTGTTAAATACCCAGCCTCACTCATGGCTTGGGGTTGCTTTACATATTATGGTGTTGGTAGGTTGGTAATTCTACCTGCAAATGAAAAAGTGAACCAGAACAATTATTTGGAGCTCTTATGTGATGTTTTAAGTGACTCTTTTGACAAAACCAAGGCAAGAGTATTTATGCAAGATTCTGCCCCTGCACATGTTGCAAAGTCAGTGAAACAGTGGCTAACAGACTGTGAGGTTCCCTTTATTCGAGATTGACCCGGAAACAGCCCAGATATCAATCCCATTGAGAATTTATGGGCGCACATGAAGCAGCAGCTGCGTAGTATGGACACATCATCTTTGCCTAAACTTGAGGCTGCAGCTATGGAGCAGTTTTAGTCCGTCTGTTCTGCAAAACTATGCCATCAGTCTCCCCAGATGCCTTAAGAAGATAATAAAGGTGAAGGGGAATGCCAGTAAATACTAAATTCAATGGTGAGTGTTAATTTATTTGTTTCTCCTTGCTAACCACAAGAATGTTTTCTTTCTTAAGATGGCGTCAACACTTTCCGCGCCTACTGTAAGTGGTTGGGGAATGGCTGGGAGAAGAAGAGGTGAAAGGAGGGAGGAAGAGATCAGTAGGGCAGAAGTAGTGGAAGCAATGAAGAAGATCAAGATAGGAAAGGCCCCAGGAATTGATGGAGTGTGTGGTGAAATGCTGACGTATGGGGGTGAGATTGTTGTGGAGTGGATATGGAAGTTATGTAGATTGGCTTGGGAAGAGGGAAGAGTTCCAGAGGACTGTAAATTAAGTATAATTGTTCACTTATATAAAGGAAAAGGGGAGAGAGAAGCATGTGGTAACCATTGGGGTATTTGCCTTCTTAGTGTGACTGGAAAAATATATGGTAGAATACTTATTGATAAGGTTAGGCATACAACAGAGGAGTTAGTTGGAGAATAACAAGGGAGATTTAGAATGGGAAAAGGGTGTGTAGATCAGATATTTGTTATAAGATGTTTAGTGGAGAAGTGTCTAGAGAAGGGAAAGAAAGTGTATGCTGCCTTCATGGACTTGAAGAAAGCTTATGACAGAATAGATATGCAAGGTATGTGGAAGGTATTAAGAAAATATGGAGTGGAGGGGAAATTGTTGAGTGCTGTGAAGAGTATGTACGACGGTACTGTGTGAGTGGATGGTGAGCTGAGTAAGTTCTCTGATCTGAATGTGGGACTGAAACAGGATTGTGTGATGTCTCCATGGCTGTTTAATATATACAAGGATGGGGTTGTAAAGGAGGTGAAAGGAAAGGCAGTGGATGTGGGGGTGGCTCTAAAGAATGAGGGTGAGATGTGGAAGATTCCAGTGTTGTTGTTTGCTGATGATACAGTTGAGTGAAGATGAATGGGAGTTGCAAGGTTTGGTGAATGAATTTGAGACTGTGTGAAAGAAGAGGAATCTGAAAGTCAATGTAAACAAGAGTTAAGTTATGGTGTTTGAGAGGAATGAAGTCACAGAATGCACAATGATGCTGAATGGTGAGGACATGGAGAATGTGAGTGCATTCAAGTACTTGGGCAGTGTGATGAGTAAGGATGGAAGTTTTGGGGATGAAATACTTGAGAGGGTGCAGCAGGGAAGGAAGATTGTAGGTTCACTGAAAGCGGTGATGAGAAATAGGGAGGTGAATATGGAAGTCAAGAAGTCACTGCATGATAGTATCGTGATCCCTACCCTGACGTATGGAAGCAAGGCATGGACCTTGCAAGAGGGTAACAAGTCAAGAGTGAGGGCAGTGGAAATGAGCTACCTGAGAGAAGCATGTGGAGTGACACAGAGGGACAGGTTGACGAATGAAGAAGTGGAGGAATGTTGTGGGGTGGATGTGGATGAGGTTGAGAAGTTTAGGAGAAATACACTGAGGTGGTTTAGACAAATGGAGAGAATGGAGAATGAAAGACTGACTAAGAGGGTGTATGTAGGTGGTGTGGAGGGAGGAAGAGGGAGGAGAAGACCGAGGATGAGGTGGAGGGATGGAGTTAAGAGGTATATGAGGGAGGGGGGAGGAAGCTGGGGGGAGGGCAGACAAATGGCGGTGACAGAGTGACTTTGAGGCATTTTGTCTGTGGCAACCCTTTGCGGGATTAGGGCATCGGGCTATAGATAGACAGACAGACCATAGGGTAGCCACTTCCGTAACCTCAAAGAGGAGATTGTTCAGCTGCATTTTCCAAAACCCAATATGTACAGCAGTCCCTCAATTATCCGGATGCTGGGCCTTGGCTCTACCCGCCCCGTCATGTCGACGTACGGTGCATGTCACACCCTAACACGTCTCTCACTCCCGACGACGTGCATCGTATGTCATGCAACTGCAAGGCCCATCGTTTCCACATTTTTCAAGTTTCGCAGGAGATTTTTGGTAGGCAAATGTGGGAGACCTTCTTCTACTCCTAGCCAGGTGGCAACACTGCCTGACCCTGTGTAACCCCCCCTCCTCAAGGAGTGCACCATTTTCTTGCAACTCACCTGTTAGCAGTGGCCTGGCAAGTAGCACCACAGTCTCTCCGACTACAAAATTCAAGGCGAAAGTGATTACCGATGTGGAGGACAAAGATTATGTGACACCAGAGTTAGTAATGAACAGACGTAATGAGGAGGTAACGTCGCCAAGGTAGATGCAGTATGCTGATGTGTTTGGTGAGTGAACAATGCTTATATCGCCTGTATTATTGTGTGAGAACCAAAATACAGTAATCTCTCTACTATCTGGACGACCACTATCTGGTTACATCACCATTCGGACATCGTGGGCTGATGGCCGAAACCCCAAAATTGCAAAAAAAAGAAAAAAAATCCAATTTATTCCGACCGTGTCAGTTTGAATTTCCCGCGAGCGCTGACTAGCTCCCTTCCTGCCCTATCTCCCTCCTCCTAGTTCTGTCTCAACTCCTGTGAACAGTGGACGGCTGTCCAATCGTTTGCGGTATTTTCGTTCTTGTTTAAATAATCAAAAGTCACAGTGCTAAGGATTAAGTGTAGTTAAACACTAGATTACTGGACATGCTTCAAGAGCAATTATGACCACTGTAAAAACCTTACAGGTGGGGGTAAACAAGGAGTAAACAACAATCATGGACATGTAAGTAAACATTGTCAACTGCTAAATATTTTCCATAATCACTTCTAAATCCTCATTCTCTGGTTACATTTTATTTACTTCATGCATTGTGTCCCATATTTGAGTGCACAGGCTGTGAAAGAGGTGATTTCCTCAGTGATTACCATGTCTCTTACATACGTTCACTATCTAGTCAACTGGTGAACATTTTTGCCCCACACACCTCTAAATCATAATTTTTCTGGTTACATTTTATTTACTTCATGCTTTGTGTCCCACATTTGAGTGCATAGGCTGTGAAAAGGTGATTTTCTCAGTAATAATCACGTCTCTTCCTTACGTTCATTATGTAGTCAAGCTGGCAAACACCCTTGTCTTACTCACCTCAAAATCATCATTTTTGGATTAAAATTTGATTAATTCATGCTTTGTGCCAGTTATTTATGTGAATGGGATCTTAAATAAGTGCTATGCGTGTCCGGTAGGGAGGTAGGTAGGTGGTTTCTGATTTAGGTTAGGTTAGGTTAGGGTCAAGAATGACCGGTGCTGTTGGTGAACAGTGAACACCTTTGCCATACCTAACTCTTTTTCTGGTAACAATTTATTTATTTGATGCTTTGTATCACATATTTTAGTGCATAAGATGTGAGAAATGATGATTTTCATAGTGACTGCCACGTCCGATACTTACTTACACTAAGCTGCCAACTCGAACACCCCTGCCTTAGTCACCTCAAATTCATCATTTTGGGGTTAAAATTCGATTAATTCATGCTTTGTGCCAATTATTTATGTGAATGGGGTCTTAAATAAGTGCTATGCATGTCCAGTAGGGAGGTAGGTAGGTGGTTTTCTGATTTAGGTTGGGTTAGGTTAGGGTCAAGAATGACCAGTGCTGTTGGTGAACAGTGAACACCTTTGCCATACCTAACTCTTTTTCGGGTAACAATTTATTTATTTGATGCTTTGTATCCCATATTTTGGTGCATAAGATGTGAGAAACTATGATTTTCATAGTGAGTGCCAAGTCCGATACTTATTTACAATAAGCTGCCAACTCATAAACATCTTTGCCTTACTTACCTCAAAATCATCATTTATGAGTTAAAATTCAATGAATTCATGCTTTGCATCTATTATTTAATGCATATGGTGTGAGAAAAGGTGATTTTCATAGTGATTTCCATGTCTCATACTTCCTTACAATTGCTGGCAAGTTGTGAGCACCTATGCCTTACTCACATCAAAATCATCATTTTTTGGTTAAAATTCAGTTAATTCATGCTTTGTGTGCATTATTTACGTGAAAGGGGACTGCTATGCATGTCCGGCAGGGAGGTAGGTAGGTGGTTTTCTGATTTAGGTTAGGTTAGGTTAGGGTCATGAATGACCAGTGCTGGAGCTTCAGGGCCACTATCCAGACAAGACCACTGTCCGGTCATGCCTTTGGCTCTATTATGTCGGATAGTAGAGAGATTACTGTACTCCTGTACTACATATAAATTCGTGCCAAATAAATAAATAATTACCAAGTCTGAGTGGTTTTGCTTAAGTTTCCATCGCACAGGAAGCGTCTTTTATGAAGCATGCATCATAGAAAGCAGTAGCCAGGTGAAGGGTCTCTCACCTATTTAGTGCATTTCTTACCACAGGTGAGTGCTTCCTTGCTGAATTTTCGATGTTTCTCACCAAAAGCGAAGGTTTGAGCCAAAAAAAGTCGGATAGTAGAGAGATTACTGTACTCCTGTACTACATATAAATTCGTGCCAAATAAATAAATAATTACCAAGTCTGAGTGGTTTTGCTTAAGTTTCCCTCGCACAGGAAGCATCTTTTATGAAGCACGCATCATAGAAAGCAGTAGCCAGGTGAAGGGTCTCTCACCTGTTTAGTGCATTTCTTACCACAGGTGAGTGCTTTCTTGCTGAATTTTCGATGTTTCTCACCAAAAGCGAAGGTTTGAGCCAAAAAAAGACAAGTCGAAAATTTGCCGGGATCTGTGGGTGGGTTAGGTAAAAAGTTACCGGGACGGGGCGGGTTAAATGATTATCCAAATTTACTTGCAATCCGGATGTAAAATCCCTGAGAACTTTGGCCGTCCAGCCATGTCCAAACATTCAGTATTGTGGCCGCTGGGCTTGAGCCATGAGCAGTAAGTACTCCATGACCCACAACCAGAGCTAAAATGTCCGTCCGCCCCTGTATTGAATGGTCAATGTTGTGCACTCGTCTGATCACTCCCAATGAACCTCCAGCACCTGAGTAATACAAATGAAACCCGCAAGCGGTGTCAAAACGTCCGTATATATCACCATCAAACGTCCAGTATCACGCGGCCACATGGCTAAGTCTTTCCTAACTGCCACTGAGACTGTAACACACACTGCAAGCCACGAGTACACATTCAGTGACAGCAACCGTCCACCTCTCTACCGAATGTTGAATGTCGCGCAGCCACCGGGCTAAGTCTTGCCCAACTGCCACCACCATCGAACACAGACCACGAGCCATGAGTACTGTACACGTTTAGTGACAGCGGCTGTCCGCCTCTCTACTGAACATCGAAAGTTGCGTGGCCACCAGGAGACACACACACACACACACACACACACACACACACACACACACAAAATGCAGAATGGAGTAAAATGAATATGATCACAAATGTTGATGAGAAATATGAGTTTTTGACAGAAGTATATAAAACAGGGGTACTAAGTACAGTATGTCCCAAAATTTTCTGCAGCTATGGAAAGGAAGAAAGAATGGTGTAACAACAAATGTAGGATGGCACAAGCGGCAAGAAAAAAAGCATGGAATAAAGAGAGAAGTAGGTATAGTGAAAGGGCTTGGGAGGAGTACAATCAGGTAAGAAATGAATATGAATGGGTACAGAGAGAAGAGGAAAGGAAATACAAAAAAAGACATTGTATCTAACTGTAAAAAAGAGCCGAAACTGTTTTATAGGTTTGTAAATGGCAAAATGAAAGTTAAGAACAGTATAATACAACTGAGGGATGGAGAAGAAACATATGAAAGAGAGGAAGACTTGAGTGAAATAATGAACAATAAGCTGCAGTCAGTTTATGTATTGCAAGAAGAATTTACGGAGCCTGAAATGGAACCCAGGCTGACGGGAATGGCCGAAATTACAGTTGACATGAATGAGGTGCTACAGCTGATGAAGGATTTGGATGTGAGAAAAGCAATGGGACCAGATGGTGTGGCTGGATGGATCCTGAAGGAATGTGCCGACCAGTTAGTGTGGCCAATTTATGTCATCATCAAGACCTCCCTTGAAAATGGACAGTTTACCTTAAGACTAGAAAAGAGCAAGTATTGTGCCAATCTTCAAGGAAGGAGATAGGGAGGATCAACTTAATTATAGACCTGTGTCACTTACTAGTATTGTTTGTAAAATCTGTGAGAAAATTATTAGAAAAAGATGGATAAAGTATTTAGAAGAAAATGAAGTTATAACACCAAGACAGTTTAGTTTTAGGGAAGGAAGATCATGTGTTACTAACCTATTAAGTTTCTACAGTAGGATAATAGATGTCATACAGGAGAAAGAGGGATGGGTGGACTGTGTCTATCTGGATCTTAAGTAAGCATTTGACAGGGTGCCCTATGGAAGGATACTGTGAAAGTTGAAGACCTTTGGAGGGGTGCATTTGAAACTATTAAAGTGGATGGGAGATTATTTGATAGGAAGGCAGATGAGAACAGTTATAAGAAACAAGGTTTCACAATGGAGAAATGTGATTGGTGGAGTACCCCAGGGCTCTGTCCTGGCCCCTATAATGTTTCTGCCAGAGGGTTTGAATATTTACATGAGTATGTTTGCAGATGATGCTAAAATCATGAAACATATTAAATGTATTGATAGTTGTAAAGAACTGCAAGAGGACTTGGACAAACTACACAGCTGGAGCCAGACTTGGAAAATGGACTTTAATGCCAAGAAGTGTCATGTATTAGAAATGGGAATAAGTGAAAGAAGACCACAATGGACATATAAAATGGGCAATGAGATAATTAGTAAAAGAAAGGATGAGAAAGACTTGGGAGTGATTATTCGGGATGACTTGTCACCAGAAAAGCATATAAACAAAATCACTGGGGGAACTTATAGATTATTGACAAACATGAGAGTGGCTTTTAATTATATGGATGAGGAAATGTTGAGGGAGTTGACAGTGACCATGATAAGACCAAGACTAGAGTATGCGGCTGTGGTATGGTCACCTCGTTTGATGAAGCATATTGATAAACTAGAGAGGGTTCAACGGATGACAATGAGGATGATACCATGTTTAATGGAACTCACCTACGAGGAGAGACTGGAAAAACTGAAGTTACCAACACTGTGCAAGAGAAGGGAAAGAGGTGACTTGATCACAATATTTAGAAATGTAAGAGAATTAGAAAGGGTGGATAGAGAGGATCCTTTTGTGTTGGATGATGGAAGAACAAAAGGTCATGGCTTCAAGATGAGGAAAAGTAGATGTCTTAATGATCTCAAAAGGTTCAGCTTCCCGAACAGAAGCATAAGTATTTGGAATGACTTAGACGAAGAGGTGGTGCAGGCAAAAAACATTCATGTACAGTGCTTCCTCCAATTTTGCGAGAATATGGTCGACAAAAAACCTCGCAAAATCAAAATTCGCAAAATTCAAACAATTAAATTTATGAAATAAAAGCAAATTGGTCGACATCACCCCAAGGTAAGCACTTTTTCCCACTCTTTCTTTCAACTCTACCTCTTAATTTTACGATGATAAATGAAACAAACACGAACTGATGTACAGTACTGTACAGTGATATTAATGAGAAAACATCATAGGTAAGAAAGACGAAAAAAAAAAATGCATTTACACTGTTGTGAAGATTGGCTTGGTGTACAGGACTGGTGGCGGGGCGAGGCTTGGCAACTGTTGCCCCGCGGGGCCTAAGTCATCACTATCACTGCTGGCAGATATTTCCACATCTTGCTGTGTTTTTTCTGCCTCTTTCATGAATCCCTCGAAGTCAGAATCGTCACTGGGGTCACCAGAATGAAAAAGGTTAGGAATGCTAGGATCACTGGCTGCTTGGGGAGGGGTGGCAGGACAGCTGGTTGGTGGGGCAGGGTCTCTTGAGGTTCTCATGAATTTTGTGATTAGAGACTGCTTCCTCTTGTTAACACCATCTCTGTGTAGGCCAACATAAAAACGAAGGGCCCTGTCAACACCGTGGCATGCTTGCTGAGGCCTAAATTGATCACATTCGTTGTTCATGATGGTTTTTTTTCAGCTGGTCAATGACGGCGAGAATATTTGCCAGGATATGCATCGTTAATTCTCGGCCGCTTCGCTTTTATGCTCACCTCCACAGAGATGGGGTTAACAAGAGGAAGCAGTCTCTAATCACAAAATTCATGAGAACCCCAAACTCCTGACCAATAGCAGAAGTCAGAATCGTCACTGCTTTTTTTCCTTTCAGTCATTTTCAGTTTGGTCTCCAAACTTATTTTCTCGTTCTTCTTACCCGTTGGTGCCATGATAACACACGTGCAAGGTTAGACTGCTGGGGTATTGCAAGGAGCACCACGAAATTGTGAGGGTCAGTGACCTTGGCTGGAAACAGGTGCAAACAAATGTGGCGGGGCGGCAGACCACTGAACTAGGAGGCTCAGTATGCCCAATGAACCATGACGTCACTACTCGGGGTGGCAAAGTAGTGCGGGAAGACGACTCTCCCACCATTCGACCTCGCAAAGTGTGTGATCGCTCGCAAAGTTCATAAATGTTAAAAAATACATGACTTTTGCAACTACCTCGCAAAATTGGTGAATCGCAAAGTTAAAATTCGCAAAGTTGAAGGATGTACTGTATTTAAAACTAGATTAGATGAATGTAGATATGGGGGACAGGACAACATAAGCTTAGCTCAATTCCTGTATACTACAAATAGGTAAATACAAATAGGTACGGGTGCTTGAGAGTGCAAAAGTGGATATACGTGGAATAACTGAAACTAAGTGGCGAGGTGAGAATGTGAGAGAATGAGAGTATGGATGGGGTATATGTGCGGGAGTAGGTGAGAATGAGGGGGTGAAAGAAGGAGTGTGTATTGCTGTGGGCAATAGATGGAAGGAGAATGTAAGAGAATATGGATCAGTTGGGTCAAGGATTGTGTGGGTAAGAGTGAAAGTTGGACTACAAATGTGGGCAATTATGTGCGTGTGTGCACCAACACAAGATCGTGTAAGTAGTGAGAGAAGAGTTCTGGACAAATGTGGAAGCCTGCTTGGAAAAGTTTGAAAGGAATGAGAGAGTGTTTCTGATTGGAGATATGAATGGAAAAGTAGGAAATGAGAAGGTGGATGGAGTGGTTGGTGGGTGGGGTGTGCCTGCAGAGATGCATGGGAATGGCAGTGCTTTAGGAGACATTTGTGCCGGGAGGGGGTTGGTGATAGCCAATACCCTCTTCAGGCACAAAATGATCCATAGGTATACATGGCGAGTGGTGAGAAGGGTGGACGGCGGAATGAATGAACGGAAGGCAATGACTGAATGTGTGTGTGTGGATGAAAGGATGAGAAGATGTGTATTGGATGCAAGAGTATATAGAGGTTTGGGGGAGTAGACTTTCTGACCACCACTTGGTGGTGGCCAGAATCAGAATCTAAACAAGATGGAGGAAGAAAAGGGAAGGACAGGAGGAAGTATTTCTTACAAGGAGGGTAGAAGAGTTACAAAAAAAATGGTATAAAGGCTGAATATAAAAGGGAAGTGGAGGAGCAATTGGGTAAATATAGACTAGAGCAGATGGGGGATGTGGAAGGTGTGGGCAAGATATTCACAGAAGAAATCTGTGCAGCATGTGAGGTGGTGTGTGGGGTGAAGAGAAGATGCAAGGGGGTTCAGGGAACAGCATGGTGGACTGAAGAGGTGAGAGAGGCTGTGGCACAAAAAAATAAAGCATATAATGAGCAGATAAGGAAAAGGGGCGTCAAAGAAGCTGAGAGACGGACGAGAGAGTTATACGTAGAGAGGAGGAGAGAGGTGAAAAGATTAGTAAGGGAGAGTAAGAAGAGAGTGGATGAGGAATTTGGAAGGAATTTGAGTGCAAAGAGGAGGGAATGTAAGAAAATGTTCTGGAAGGAGGTAAAGAGAGCTAGACAGGGTGCCAACGAAGTCAGTGGGGGTGTGAAAGATAAAAATGG
>JAGKTI010038953.1:0-10638 GCA_018397915.1 Birgus latro | reverse complement strand
ATATACAGCTATATAAACATACATAAATATACATACTGTAAATACCCATACACATACATATGCATATACATATATATACATACATATATATATATACATATACACATACACCCATACATACATACATATACGCACATGTACATACATATACACATATACACACACATACACATACATACATATACATATATATAAATATATACATACACATACTCATACACACTCACGTATACAGTATATATACATATACATACATATACACATACATATACACATACATATACGTATACATACATATGCACATACATACACACATACACATATACATACATATACACATATATATATACATATTAGTAGAAATGTTACTATTTAAACTGGGTGTTTAAAAGAAAGTTTTTTAGCTGTTTTCTAAAGGAATATATCGTATGAGTACTGGAAACATTAGATGGCAGACTGTTCCAGAATTTAGGTCCAGCCACTTTAGGGGACTTTGCTCCGATGCTAGTGTTTGTTCTGGGGACGTACATGTGTTGTTGTTGTCTTGTATTGGCAGTGCTGATTTCTCGTACTTTAGGGAGCGAGAATTGCCAGTTCGGAGCTGTTTTATTGATTATATTGTAAACTGCTATTCCTAAAGCATACTTATATCTCTGATGAAGTGTTAGCCATCCTAGTTCTTTTAAACAGGGTGTAACATGGTCGTGCTGAGGAGGAGGAGGGTGTGAAGTAACAGGTGTATGAGTCAGATGGGGAGTCTGGAGTGGTGAATGGTGGTGGAGTGGTGTGGCGGGCAGGGGTATAAGGGTTGTGTCGTCGGGAGGTGTCAGTTGGGAATGGGTGTACCGTGACGGTTACGATAAGTGCGTGGGATGTTATGGTAGTTGACAGTGACTTGGTAGGGCTTAGGGACATTGGTAATGGTGTAGGGTACCATGAACTGTGGCGAGATCTTGTTGGGAGTTGGTAGTTTAGCCACTACTACTGAGTGCCCTGGTTTGTAGGGGTTGGATGGGGTGATGTCTGGTCGCAGGTCCTGATGTTTCTGCAAGTGGTGTAGTCGTCTCTTGAAGTGGTGAAGGGGGTTGGACGTAGGAGACGTGGAGGGGGAAAGGAGGTGCTGTTGCAAGGGTAAGAGGAGGGGGGGTCTCTCTGAATACCCGTTCGTGGGGAGAGATGCTGTCATCCCGGGGGCAAGAATTCATCCCCCACTGCACAATCTTGACGTGGGCCGGCCAGTCTTCGTTTTTGGTCTCATCTATTTGAGCCTGCACCTGGTTGAGGAGGGTGCGGTGGCTCCTCTCACATATTCCGTTCCCTTGGGGCCATTAGGGAGAGGAGTGAGAGATTTGGTAGCCGAAGATGGTGGCGAGTTCTTGCCACATTCTGCTGATGAACTCTGGGGCAATGTCTGAGTGGAGGGCTTAAGGAATACCAAATATGAGAAGATGTGGTGGACGAGGGCATCAGCCACGGCTATGACGTGGTGTTCCTTGGGCGGATAGGCAATGAGGAATTTCGAGTATGTCTCCACGAAGGTGATGTTACACTTGTAGCCAGCTTTAGGTGGTAGGGGGCCTATTACAACCACGAACAACAGTTACCATGGTTTGTAGGCAGTGATGCTTCCCGACGGGCCAGGTGTGCAGGTGATATCTTTGCCTAACGCAGGCCCGGCTGGCATAGGTAGCTTGTTTGGCCAGGTTGGAGGGGCCAGGCATCCAATAGATATCGTTGAGCACTTGTAAACACTTGGTGATGAGATGAATGCTGTTATCTGAGTGGAGGTGAGTCATTGCATCGAGGACAGTTTCAGGATCTAGAACTATATGTCCCGACTGGGTGAACAGGTGATCGCCCTGTTGGTGGAGCTTGGAGAATACCTGTGGTGGTATCCAGTGGAGGCAATCTTTGTTGCATTACTGATGTAAGAGGTTGGGTTTGACGTGGATGGAGTTGATTGGTAGTCGGGACAGGGTGTATGAGTTAGTGTGTAGTTTGCTGAGGTGATAGGATATCTCGTAGTTAACCCGAGGCGTCCCGACGACGTATGGGTACATCGCAATGTTTTGTCTTGGTGTAATCCGACAACATACCCATTCGATATGTAATTGCAAGGTCAACCACTTGCACATTTTTCAAGTTTCATGGGTGATTTTTTGTAGGCATATGTGGGAGACCTTCCTCTACCCGCTGTCAAGCAGGGATACTGCCTGGCCCCACCTGACCCCCCCTCCCTCCAACACACGCCATTTTCTTGGCAATTCACCTTTTAGCAGTGACTGGCCAATGAAGACATGTCACACCACGGTCTCTCCAATGACAAAATTCACGGTGAAAGTGATTCCTGAGGTGGAGAACAAAGGAATAAACAAGCTAGAGGAAGAAACAAAAAGAAGTGATGAGGTGTTATGTCGTAAAGGAAGGTGCCATATGTTGATGAGTTTGGTGAGTGAACAATGCTTATATCGCCTATATTATTGTGTGAAAACCAATATACTCTTGTACTACATAAAAATTCGTACTAAATAAATAAATAAATACGTAATTTAAAGTGGCCTGAATTAGTTAACCCTCCCATAGTTCGTTTTCTTTGAAGCCAGGTACCCTGAGAGAGAATGAAAAGGTAAGAATGACTGTCACTTGTAGCAACATTTATAAGCTTAGGAGGGCAATTTCTCTATGAATTTTTGATGTTTCTCACCAAAAGCGGAGGTTTGAGCCAAAAAAAAATCCTAAATTGGTCAGGATGGGGGGGGTCAAAGGTGGAAAATCGGTCGGGACGTGACGGGTTAAACTCCTCGAGATTTTCTCTCCACCTGTTGAGTTGGGCGTTGTGGGTGCTGGCCTGGCATAACCACTGGAGTGATTGATGGACGGTGATATCCGAGAGGTTGGCTCGGAAGTGCTCCAATGCCCATACGATGCCTAGGCATTCTCGTTTGGTGGCAGCGTAGTTTTTCTCGGCTTGGTTGAGGATGCAGCTGGTGCAGGTGATGATGTACTCCTGCCCTTCTTGAACCTGGGTGAGGATGGCACCAATCGCCACTAGAGACACATCTGTGTATAGGCGGAAAGGCAGGGTGTGGTTGGGGAATGCGACGATTGGTTTGGTTTTTAGGGTGTGGAATGCAGCGATTTGCTCATCGGTCCAGGTGAAAGGCTCACCCTATTTGGTCATGTAGTGGAGGGGCTTGGCAATGTTGGTGAACCCTTTTACAAAGAGCCAGCAGTAAGAGGTGAGCCCCAGGAAGGGTCGGACTTTGTGGACAACTCGGGGCAGAGGGAGATCTGCGATGGCATGCAGCTTGTCAGGGTCAGGTGCTATTCCTTCCTTCGAAATAATGTGCCCCAGGAAGGAAACAGATCATGCAGCCAGGACACATTTTGATTGTCTGAGTTTGAGTCCAGCCTGAAGGATGTGCAGGAAGACCTTTTTGAGATGCTGGAGGTGGTCTGCCCATGTCTGGCTGAAAATGATCACGTCATCCAGGTATGCCAGGCAGATTTCCGAGGTGAGGCTGCTGAGGACTGACTCCATTTGTCTGGAAAGCATAGTGAGGGCGTTGCAGAGTCCGAACGGGAGGACGTTGAAATCATAGTGTTTTCTGTTACTGGTCGAAAAAGCTGTTTTTCTCCCCCCTGTCCTCGGGGTGTACAGGGACTTGCCAGTATCCTGATTGCAGGTCCAAGATGGAGAACCAGGACACTCTGTATAAGGAGTTAAGGGAGTCGTCTCTCCTGGGTAATGGAGTGGCATCCTTGGTGGTTATGTCATTCAGTCATCTATAATCCACACAGAACCGCATGGTGCTTTTTTTTTTATTTTTTACCAGAACGATGGGGGAGAACCACGGGCTAGTGGAGGATGATATGACACTGACATCAAGCATTTCCTGGACCTGCTGGTCTTTTTAGCTCATTGTTTGTATTTTTTTTCTACCATGATGGTTGGCGAATAGGTGGTCTAGTGGTGTGGATTTCATGGGTCTGGTATGTGGTGTGGTTGATGTCTGCTGGTCATGATGCAAAGAGGTCTTGGAAGTCCAGGAGGTGCCATTGGAGGCTGTTCGCTTGGTGATGTGAGAGGTGTTCAGGTAGGGGGGATAGGGCAGCAGGGGGGAGCGGGGGGGTGCACAAGGCTTGGCCTCTTCCATCTCTCCCACCACTAATCCTTTGGGCAGGGTGAAGGGAGGGGGTGGTGGAGACATTGGCGATGCGTACTGCCCCGAGGTGGGGAGGGAGGAAGGTGGGGGACAGTAGGTAGGATGAGAGGGTTCCGGGTGGTAGGTTGGCGGAGAACAGGATGGGGGTTCTGGTGGGCCTGTTCAGGTGTAACCAGGCCTCATGCTGAGGGGGGATTGTCTGGGCGGAGGCGATGGTTGCTGGGAAGGTGGGGTGTGGAGGAGTGGTGGTGAGGGTAGGGGAGAGGGTGGAGGACATGGGGGGAAAGGGGGGTAGGGTGAGGAGGGGGGATCGGGGGTGTGCACGTGCAGAGTGGCTGGGGGGAGGGGTCTGGAGGCTTCTGGAACTGGAAACGTCGCCTGTGACAGTCAATGTTGGTGTGTGGTTTTTGCAGAAGGTCCAGCCCCAAATAACCATCATATGCACAGCAGGTTGAGTCAAAGAAGATGAACTTACGTTGAGTGGAGACTTGCTGGTGGGTGTTGGCACGCAGGCCCTTGGTTTCTCCACATATTGGCAGGGGGCCAACCCCTGCATCTACGAGATGAGCTGAGGTAGGGAAAAGCGGGCCAAAAACCAATTTGTGGCAGGAGTAGAAGTGGCTGTAGAGACGGGACCTGGCCCCTCATGTGTCGACCAGTAGCCTCATCTTTACCCCATTCAGTCTCATCTTGTTGTAGAATGGGGGGTGGTATTTTTGTGAGGTAGCCTTCGCCACCGTGGGGAGCTGTGGGGGCGGTCCTAAAAATCCAGCTGCTGTGGGATGTTGTCTTCCTCTGGCTCCATTTCCCCAGGGTTGGCGCAGTTGGCGGATGAGGCGTCATCCTCGGCGCCCTTGTTATCCAGGGAAGAGACCTTTCGGTGCCCTTGGGTGGTTGCCTTGCATCAGGCAACCTTTAGCTGCTTCCAGATGTCGTGGATAGGACATCTGTGGCTGCAGGCAGAGAATTCCCACGGGTTGATGAAAATGAAGTTTGTATTTTCCTTGAGAGTGGGGCGTCTTTTGGTAGGGTGTGCCGTGGGTATGGTGGGCATTGGCGGAGGGCTTGTGTGGGCTGGGGGCGTTTTTTTTTTTTTAATGCAAGGAAAAAGGAACCAAAGGCCATGGGCCCTCATTCTGTTCCTTCCAAGAAAAAGCAAAAACAATACAAAAGAGAACCAAATTCAAGATCCGTTCATTTCGAGATGCCTGGACACTGCGTTTGAAAGACTGGAGATCATAGGAAGTAGGAAATGCGGACAGAGGAAGACAGTTCCAGAATTGACCAGTTGCATAAATGAAGGACTGGGAGTAACGGTTAACTCTTGCATTAGAGAGTTGGGCAGAAAAGGGATGAGAGTTTGTTGCTAGATGGATTCTACGTGCCCATCATAGAGGTGGAGGGATGCAAGCAGACAGTTCAGAGGAACAATGACCGTTGAAGTAGCGAAAGAAGAGAGATAAAGATGCAAGAGTGCAGCGAAGAGACAAAGTGCAGCGAAGAGACAAAGGTTGAAGGGAATCAGTAGGAGGAGGAGAGTTAATAAGATGAAAAGCCTTTGACTCCACCCTATTGAGAAGAGCTGCATGTGGGGAGCCTCCCAACACATGAGAGTTGTACTCCATACACGGGCGAATACAGCCCGTGTACAGGTCAACAACTGTGCAGGGGTAAAGAAAATTCGGAATCGGCTTAGCACACCTGATCTCTTGGAAGCAGATTCCACAAGAGATGTAATATGTTCTTTCCAAGACAAATTCCGAGAGAATGAAACCTCAAACATGTTCAAGGATGATGCAGGACTGAGTTGGACATTATTAAACATTAGTGTGTAATCCTGAGGAAGATTTTGTTGGGCTGATAAGTGCAAGAACTGAGTTTTTGATGCATTAAAAATAACAAGATTATTTTTATCCCAATCAGAGATACGAGCCAAGTCAGACATTAGGTGTGCCATAGCCTCATCCCTTTTTCGTTGAAGTAACTGCTGAGATGGACGTTGCGGAAACCGAATGGAAAGGTGAAGGGTGGAATCATCAGCATATGATTGGATAGGGTTATATGTACAGCTTAGAACAGAGGTTCTTAACCTGGGGGGCGCGCCCCCCTAGTGGGGCGTGAGTAAATTTCAGGGGGGGCGCGAGCCCGGGGGAAAAAGTAGGAATTTCTCTAATTATATCTAATTCTCTTAACAAGAGCGTGGCTAATATCAAGATGATCATAAAAGAAATACAAAACATGCTTGGACGGCTTTGTGAACAACGAGAAGAAGTAGCAATATTTCTAGATTTACAGCAGAAGGCAGATCTCCATGACAAGTTCCAGTCTGAAGGCTTTCTGCTATCTTTAGCTTACCTGCTGGACATCTTCGAAGTGCTGAATAATATAAACCTTATGCTACAAGGGAAAAACATCACCATCATCATGCACCACAACACCATTCGAGCCTTCATGGCCAAACCCGACTTCTGGAAATGTCGAATTCAGGATGGAAATACAACCTGTTTTAGTAACTTGGATTCTGCTCTCAGTCACAGTTACCTTGAGTCTGAGTTAAATAATAATAATAATAATAACTCATCTGACTTACTGAATATATAGATGAGAAACGTGAAGCCCTGAAATTCATCAGGAACCCATTTCCATGTGAAGTAGATTGTCACAAATTTTCTACATCGTAAAATTATGTAATGTAAAGTGTGACATCGAGTGATTTTGCGGGAGAAGCGAATGATTGTGAAATGCACAAGATTTCGCTCATTCTCTCAACCGTCTGCTCGCGTACTTATATTTGCATCAAGTTGTCAAAACTTTCATCATTCTTTCGCGAGTGATTGTTTTAATGCGCAGACGGTGCATTCCTCTGAGCGATAATTTCTGAATTATCGCTTCCGCCTCCCTGGCCGTTGCCCGGGCCACGCCCCTTTCTCACATTCCTCACGTCGGACACTCAAAACCAGAGTTAATCTGCTTCTAGTCGCGGTGCGTGTGGATTGAAAGCTCGAGTGATCACTTTTCTTAGCGATTTCAGATCTCAGCTTGTATTGGCGTGAATCCCCGAAGCTCCCACCAGTTGGTGATCGACAGCAGCACGGTCTCACCTATCCAATCAGTATTTTCTTTTGTTTTCCTAGGCTTAAGTTTTCGGGTTATTTAGCTATTTGTCTGAGTGTTTGAGTAAGTGCATTTTCCTTTCTTTGATTTGAATTGGAGTCATGTAACGTAAATTTATTTTCTTGTATTAAATAAATTTACAGTTCGTTTTCTTGAGCTTTGTTAAATGTAACAGTCGTGTTTAATTTTCCCATATATTTAGTACACTTTTGCTACTCCACGTTAGCACAACTCTTTATATTAATCATGACTGGTACTTAGGCCAGCTTTTGGCATTAATCCTTAAATCCGTTGTGCTCGCTAGGAGTGTGGCTCAGCCAAGATCCTGATTATTATTATTATTATTATTTTTTGAATGTTAAGGGGAGAAACTTACTTTCTCAGAGGCCAACGGTACAATATTACAGCCTACTTGAGCGTCTAGTCTCTGCTGTGTACCGTTGAGAAAGTCTACAAATCCTCGACTCTAGAGAATTGGCGAAGTAAGCCAGCATAAAAGTGAAATCGCTACTTGATTTCACGAGTCTATTCTCTCGTAATAAATGACTCGATAGTCATTCCTAGCACACATAGCTATACATTGTATACTCCAGTTATACAATATTACATTATTCTGCTGAAATACTTTTCCCCCTGACATAGATGATGTTTTGGATGATGTGCAAGAGAAGTTTCTTGAGTTAAAGTTCAACTCCTCACCTGAGGAAGACTTCAAAGAACTGGATCTTGAGAAATTTTGGGTCAAGTACCTTCCTGTTTACCCTCTGATCTCACATCAATCTCTTCAGATTCTGACAATGACTGGATCCACGTATCTTTGTGAAGCTGTTTTTTCCATGCTCGTTGCTGTCAAAACCAAGT
Organism: Birgus latro; assembly: GCA_018397915.1. Classification (NCBI taxonomy): domain Eukaryota; kingdom Metazoa; phylum Arthropoda; class Malacostraca; order Decapoda; family Coenobitidae; genus Birgus; species Birgus latro. Next base: position 2,497 of record JAGKTI010038953.1, on the reverse strand, counting down.
ACAGAAACCGACTGAATGATGAAGGGGACTTATGTTGTGCACCCTCTGGCATTCGACCACACATTCAAGATCTGTTCACTAAGAAACAGAGTCAAGTATCGCATTAAATTAGTAAGAAAATACCGTCACTGAATATGCTGGGTATATTGTTTGCACAGAGTTCATGCCAATAAAAAGACTAAAAACACCAATTTTTCTCAGTTTTTCCTTAAAATCTAGGAGGGAATTTTATCAATTTGGTTGAAGATGCGAGGGGGGCGTGGAGGGAAGGACCAGCTATTAGAGGTGGCGTGGTAGTAAAAAGGTTAAGAACCACAGGCTTAGAAGGTCTGTGGGGTGGTGCCGTTTTCTGAGTGGGGAATATACTCACGGCGCCGATGTGCTGCAGGGTGGAGCGGGTTGCTAGGAGACGTCTTACCAGTTGCATATCTTTATCTAGGTCTCCCGTTGTGTCATATATTGTAAAGTGTTCTCTGGTGATGCTGGGGAGGATCCTTAGGAGTATGTTAAACATGTGTTGTTCTGGGTTGCTGCGTCGGTTTCCTGGTACGTGGCGGTGACGAGCTACCTGGCCTGGATGAGTGTATCGTCCAGGTTGCTGTTGTAAGTTAGGGTGTTGAGCTGTGATAATTATGACTTTCCCCAAGAATGGTGTGACTGCTTGGGTCACAATTTGGGTGAAATTTGCCCATGTCAGCCTGTCATCTTTGAATCCTATGTCCAGGAGTGGCTTGACCATGGATAGTTATATGATAATATCACATTGCTCGGGGTCGAATTTGGGTAACTGCACGTGGGGTTTGGTCGCCTTATTGCTATACTTTCCCTTAGTTCCTCGTTGTTGCTGACCGGATAAAGAACCACTGCTAGCCACCAGGGTTACGTATGTGACGTGTTCAAAGTTCAACTACTTGTCCTATGATCATGTGCAATTAATGTGGGGATCTTTTCTAGACCAGGTCTAATGCACACAACTAGAGGAACAGGGCACAAAAACTCTGGTCAACCAACCTTACATGTATATTACCTTAAATTCATACAACACTGAATACAATGTGAATAAAATATTGGCACAGTACAATATACGGGCTTCAGTCATTATCAGGACAGGAGGACTCCAGCTGGGGCTACTGAAATCCCGGGCTGCTTACAGGTGTCTGCCAGGTGTGGGAGGGGTCCTGTCAGGCGTGCCTTCCTTTAGGGGTCATGGGACCACTGCCTGGGGCCGAGTCATCTGGAGTGGGCTGCTGGGCGGCGTGGCAAGGGGCCCTTCCCTAGTAGGGTCTCGGTGGGGAGTTCGGTTCTCGGGACTGGGACTGAATAGGGAGAGTAGGCATGCTTGCTTGCCCACTCTGGGAGGCAGGTCGCAGTCCGATGGGGCTGGGGAGGTCACGCCCAGGGGTCCTTGGGGTGCCCCTGGGAGTCTGAGGGCTGCTGTCTCTCTCGGGCTGGGCTGCTGTCAGGTGCTGCCTGTGGTGTCCCTTCCACCGGAAGTCCGACAGCGGGTGGTATTGTCAGGGCGCTGGCTGTAAGGCACAAACCCCTGGGGTCATGATGGGGCCTTCCCAGACCTCCTCCAGGTGCAACTCCTCCTGGGAACTGCCTCTGTGGGGAGAGAGAGGGGTGTCCTGCTCGGCCTCTGGAATGGTGAGACAAGCAAGGACATCCTCCTTGGGGGAAGTCACAGGGGTAGGGAGCCGTTCCCTCCCTGGTGCAGCTGGTGGCCATTGCTGAGGTCCCTAGGGCAGCAGGTGCAGATTGGGCAGTGGCCGTCTCCTTCCTGCCTGTGCAGCTGGTGGCCGTCACTGAGGTCCTGATCCCTGTAAGGACTGCAGGTGTCGTGCAGCTGGTGGCCGTCACCGAGGTCCTGTTCCCTGAAAGGGCCTCAGGCGAGGTGTGGCTGGTGGCCATCACTTGCCTGCCGGTGTGGCTGGTGGCTGTCACCGAGGTTCTGCTCCAAGGAGTGACTGCAGACGAAAAGAGGGTGGTGGCCATCTCTTCCTTAGTTCAGTTGGTGGCCGTCACTTGGTTCTGCGGAGGGGGGGGATGCAGCTGCAAAGTGGCTGGTGGCCGTCTCTTTCCTAGTGCGGCTGGTGGCCGTCACCTGGGTGCTGCCTGGGGCAGTAGTACAAGCCGCACCCTTAACCTGGTGAACGCTGATGATGATGATGATGAGATTCGCCACACGGGTGTGGCACGGGCTCAGGGTGGAGAAGGTGAACGCTTGTCCGGCTGGAGAGTAACCTGCCAGGGCTGCGAGGTTGGAGTTGCCTCATCTGAGGGTAAGAGGGGCACAACGTAGTGGGGGATGTAGGCCCGTCTGGCCCTGGTCCTCTATGCGCCTCCCGGCGGTCTCCTTCTGGGGTGGGTGTCGCACCCCCATTGCCCCTCCGTGGGGTAGGTGTTATGCCACCCCTCCCGTGGTGTTCCGTCTGGGGTGAGCATTTAAAAAAGATTGGACAAATATGCCATTTCCAGTGCAGTTAAAAATGGTAGG
>JAGKTI010038952.1:0-10638 GCA_018397915.1 Birgus latro | reverse complement strand
CATGTAACATAAAGAAAATAATTCTTTTGTCCAAACTATGTTCTCTTCTTCCACAATCACTTGCCTTTTAACCTTGCCACCTGTACCTATATAGTGAAGTGACTCAACTCAGGTGGGATTATATTGGGCTGTGCGGCACTGTTTATACAAGTGTGGTACTCGTGCTGTATATCAATGGATGTGAGTTGGCTACTGCATGGCATAGCATCTTGTATGTCTGACACATTCAGTATATAACCCGAAGCATACTGTAGTCTCATTATACTCAGTGCTACTGTTTTCTAAGCAGTAAAAGGATTTTATTTATTTATCTTTCAGCTAAGTAATGCAACCCATACTCTATAAAGTACTGTACTGTAATACAGTGGCCTGGCCTTGAGCCAAGCACCCCAAAGAGGGTAATGTGGGAGTGCAATGGTGGGCTACATCCAGGTTAAGGTAATGTGGGATTGGCTTATTTTTCCCTAAGGGATTACTGATGTGATGTATTTCAACCCAGTAAACCTGAACTGACATAGGTAGAAAACCCTCCCAGACTATGCTAATCACCAGAAACAGATCTCTACTGTGTCTTCATTGTCAACTGCTTGATGTATATACCATCCATCCATCCATCCACTGCCAGATGCTTTAATCCTGTAAGGGGTGGCCACAAACAAATTGCCTCCATGTCACCCTGTCCTCTGCCATTTATCTGCCTTGCTCCCAGCTCACAGCCCCCCTCTCTCACATACATCTCCACTCCATCCTTCAATCCCATCCATGGCTTCCCCCTCCCTCTCCGCCCCTACTCCTGACCCTAATAAACTCTTCTCTTCAGTCTCTCACTCTCCATCCTCTCCACATGGCCAAACCACCCCACTGTGTTTTTCCTAACGCTTCCTATCACATCCTCGTCCACACCACAACGCTCCTTCACTTCCTTATTTGTCAGTCTGTCACTCCATGTGACTCCATGCTCCTCTCAAATAACTCATTTCCATTGCTCTCACTCTTGACTTCTGTCCCTCCAACAGGGTCCAAGGTTCTCTTCCAAATGTTAGAGTTGGTATCACAATACTGTCATGTAGCAACTTTTTCACTTCCATGCTCACTTCCCTGTTTCTTATCACTCAAGGAACCAGCAACCTTTCTTCCTTGTTGTACCCTTTAAAGCACTTCACCCTCTAAACTTCCATCCTTACTCACCACACTACCCAAGTACTTAAATGCACTCACATTTTCCATTTCCTCCTCATCCAAACTCACTCTTCATTCACTGACTTCACTTCTCTCAAAGACCACAACTTTACTCTTCCCTACATTCATCTTTCGATTCTGCTTAAAATGTAATATTGTATTAGTAACTATATATAATTCCCAAGACTGCGGAAGTCAGACTCACTTCTAGTAACTGGTGGTGATGGAGCGGGTTCATAATTCTCAGCAGGATGTAGCATCAGCTTTGGTCTACATCCGCGTCTCATGGCTGTGGTAGATTGAAGCATGCCTTCGGCGGTATTTAACACGCTGGCCATACTGTTTTTCATTACCATACTCCTCTTCTCCTCTTCCTCCGCATCACTCTGTTGCCATGGTCTGTTAAGGACAGCAGCCAGGGTGGTGCATGAGATCTCTTCGGTACATCTGGCGGATTGACTGAAGGATGCTCTCAATTTCATCTTCCATGATCTTCACTCGACGCTCAACTGAGGAAAAAGTACATGTATAAATAAAGAAAATCAACAAATAAATCAAAGTGACTGTCTACAGGTTTATTAACTGGACCCCCTTCGAGGTGTCGGGGCACAAGGTGAAGCAAATGCAGTCCAGTACATTTAAGGGTAGATGATCAGCTGGCATCCTTTGATAGCATACATGCTTCAAAAAAACTCCAGGCAGCTCTTGAAGATTAAATTTGACTATGTGCATGGCTGTAACTACAAATGAGACATACTAAACTGTAGACCACTGATAAATGGTGTAAATTTTTATGCAGTACACTTTCCTGCATGTTATAAAGACAAACTATCTTGCAGGTAACTATGTTCTGGTGAGAAAAATGGAAGTAAAGCATTAAGAACACATGAAACTAAATTATATGCTTTAAGTACAATACGGTAATCTGACGCTATTAACTAGCTACAGTAATATAAATCAGCATCATCATTCAGACCTCCTTTCCCACTCCAAGCTGCCAATATTAACTCTCCTTTAAATTTTAGTACAACTTTAGTACAAGCTCATCTTCTAAACTAAGGTTACTTTGATGTTTCCAGTATTATAAACATTCAATCTGGTGATGTATTTACTGGTTTACTCTTGCTACCTCCAAATAATTTTATTCAGCTCTGGGGAGACCTTTTGTAGTGACATGGTGAACAAGTAAATACCCCTGGGTTCATCAGATATGTGAACCCAGTGGAGTGCAGCCTGAAACTGTTCTCTTCCTCCTACAGTCCACCATCCTCTATTTGGGGGACAGCTCATTTCAGGTAGCTCAGTGGCATTTCATGACTGATACAATGTTTTGGTGCTGGTCCTTTGTTAAAACTCAGCAATGATGATGGTGGGACAGCAATTTTTGGCCAAATCAGAGTAAATGCTGTACAGGTACTGGGTGAACTGGAAAATGAGGGAAATAAACTTTGTCCTAGAGACTGCCCGGCCACAGAACTGGACTCAGGCGCTTTCATTTGTCAACTGGGTGTTCAACCATGCACCACCCTCTCCACAGCCCATCTCATCTATGCCTCCCCTTCACCTCCCTGCCTTACCCTCACCATAAATGTCTTCAAGTATCAGACTCAGGTTCTCCTTGGCCAGATCAATTTCTATGTCTACTCGCACAATGGACTCCTGAGGCGGTAGTGGCCGTGCTCGGCTGGGCATATGACAGAGGCTCAGCAGAGAAACTGCAGCCCCCAGACCAGCCAAGTCGTCCCCAGGACCCCAGGGCGTGATGTCCCAAGCCCCACCTGATGACCTTCTGCCCAGCAGAGGGGGCACAGACAAGCGCGCCTACTCTCCTTGTTTGGGCCCAGCCCCTAGGCCTGACCCTCCAGACCCCTCAGGAAGGGCGCCCACATCGTGCCGCCCTCAGATCACTCCCAGATGAGACAACCATGGCCCGGCCTCCTGATGAGGCCCCAGACGAGTACCAGCAGTCCGGCCTCCTGATGAAGGCCGTTGCAGACACCCCAACGACCAGCGGCCTTCTGACGCAGGCCACCACTCTGGGCCCTCCACTACTCCCAGACCTCACTCTACAGCAAGTCCTGGCTACGCCTATCTGTCACAGAGTCCTCCGGCCCTGTCTTACTTGTGTATGTTATTTCTTGTCAAGTGTGTCGCTGTTGTATTTGACTCAGATTGTAATTTATGGTAATATATGTGTGAGGTTTGTTGCCCCGAGTTTTTATGCCCTGTTCCCTTTAGTTGCCTTAAGATACCCAACCCGGTCTAGAAAGAGAACCCTGCTCTAGGCTCCGTGTCTAAGGAAAAAAAAGTCGTACCCTTTCACATGCAGCATAACAGTTGGTATATATGTTGAGAACAATGAGTACACAAGCCAGGACAGTAATCAAAGGCCACTGAACATTTCAGGGTTTTATTCCTTCCAGGCAAAGCTGAGGTACACTTGCAAAACATGGTGGCTTTTCTCTCTCAAGCTACCTTCGTCATCACTCCCCGATACTCATTCATTGTCCGTTAACAGATTGACTGCTATGCCTTTCAATGATTAACACTCACTGTCTGACTGATGACTACTCACCAGCCTGTACTGCTGTCTGTTAGCTGCCATGCACACACTAAACTAGGAGGCAGAATGGTCCCTTTATATAACCCTCCCCCCAAGCTGACTTCATCTCCAAAACAACACAGGAGTTTCTACAGCCCGGGAGGGAACTCACATTGTACCCCGTAATAATCCACTTAAATCCACAATACACAATAACAATAATGACAAAACAAATTCCTAAGGCAAGACATGTCCATGTTTCTAAAATGTTCCTCACAACTCCAGACATAAAACATTAGCCTAATCCTATGGCATACCACTTAATTTCTAGAATGTCCCTCACAACTCCAGACATAAAGTAATCCTATGGCATAACACTTAATTTACAGAATGATCCTCACAACTCCACATATGAACCACTCAGCTAATCCCAAGGCACAACACATAATTTCTAGAATGTTCCTCATCTCCAGATATAAACCATCAACTTAATCTTATGGCATAACACTTAATTTCTACAGGGTTCCTCACATCTGCGTTTATAAACCACTAAGCTAATCTCACTGACACAACAGGGGATAAATGGACCAGCCTCCTGTGCTGCATTACAATGGCATCACAATCTTATACATGCCAAATCCAGCAGGTTAGGATTATTTAGGTCAGATTAGGGAAAATTGTTAGGATAGGATAAATGTTGTAAGGTTCAGTTGAAGTCAGGTTATAACAGGTTACGTTAGGCAGCATTAGGTATAATTGGGTTAGGTATGGTCAATGTTAGGTTAAAATAGGATTGGTCTGCCAAAATTAGGTTAGGTTACAAAAATTTAGGTTAGGTAGGGTATGGGTAGGCTAGAATTAATGAGGTTATGTTCCATTCACTGGGCTGGGTTTGTGCAAATCACCACTGATGAGGGAAAATTTGTGAAAAAATCGTATTCTTTGATGGCGTCCATCTGTCTTGTGCACAAGATGGTGTTTGTTGAAACTTACAATTACACTCAGGAAAAAAAAATCAACATAAAAGAGAGAAGGGGTGGGCAAAATACGTTACTTTGTGTCTCCTTGATGATTACCCTTCTGAGCTTCCTCACAGGCATACATACATACTATACATGGCATTTACCTTATCTGTCATAAAACTGTACACAGCAAAAATATTAATCAAACAGTTTAATTTATCATCATCATTATCCACAGCAAGCAAGGTCATGCAGTGCTATGGAAAACCATCATGGGTAAAATCCACCTTACAACCAGCTATTGTTCTTGTATCACAAACTAGAGGAGCAAAATCTGGATTTAAATCTGAACCAGATCAGGATCTGCCCCATGATCTATCAATGAGTACAAACAGAAGAGGCCTTAATTAGTGTCAAATTTGCTAATTTGCTAATGTTCTATACATTCAAATTGTAATGTTCATTTCTTTGCTGAATCAGCACATAATATAACAGTTATGCTTCCCGAATACGTATGTTTACGCTAGGGTTCTTGGCAAGACCGGGTCAATGCATACAACTGATAGAACAGGGCATAAAAACTTGGCTGAGACCAAACTGACAAACATATATTAACCAAATTCACAGCTCCAGGGCGAGACACGATATTACACAGATACACAAGACAGATGGTACAAAACAGATATATATGGACATGGGATGTCAAAGCACAGACCACATACAACAGGACTTCAGAATGTACATTAAAGTTATGATACAGAACAGAAACTTATATCACGATTCAAACACTGAAGTTGCAGCATAACATGGGTCACCTACATTATAACTTGGGCACTGAATTCATATTACAAGACATGGCACTTATACACTGGTATGGGATGGACACTGTATCTTCTTGGGAGATTCACACTAACAGGTTTGGTGGGAAATAAGTCACTGGTCACTGTTCCTCCTGTAGGAGGCACGGGACTTTCGTCGTGGGCCAGGATCCCCAAGCTGTATCGATGGGTGGTGTAGTAGGAGGCCCGTCTCTCCTCAGGCCCCGACGTGGTGTCTGGGCCTCTGGGCTAGGACCCAAGAGGGAGAGTAGGCACGCCTGACAGCACCAACTTCTGGGAGTGGAGGCCCGGTACCCTGGATCAGGTAAACCTCGCCCTGGGGTCCTTGGCACGCCCCCCGGGGGAATGGGGGGTGTGGTCCCTCTCACCTTGGGTCGCCGTCGGGGTAGGACTGCGGCAGCTTCTGGTGGGGGAAGTCGTCGTCAGGGTAGGACTGCAGCAACTCCTGATGGGGGAAGTCGCCGTCAGGGTAGGACCGCAGCAACCTCTGGCAGCAGGGCTCACTGTCAGGGTAGGGCTGCGGCAATGTCTCTGTCTGGACTGCACCAGGCCGGGACGTCCTCGAGAGGCCGGTTGTAGGGCAAGGATTCCGGGACTACCAAGAGGTCCTTGCCAACACTCCTCCACCAGCAGGTCCTCCAGGGGATCACGTCTGTGGGGAGAGAGGGGATTTCCCACCCGGCCACAGGAGGGGTGGTGGGCCAGGCAAGGGAAGTCCTCTTCAGGAAATGCCCTAGAGACAGAAGGTGAGGATCGGACGATGGCCTGCTCTGCCTCCCCCATGCGACCTGCGGCTGACACAGCGATTCCCCTGTCTCTTAGGGTTACAGGGGAAGAGCGGGCAGTGGGCTGCTTTACCCTGCTCCCTGAAGAGGGGAGTGAACCTCATGTAGGTGAGGAGCGGACGATGGCCGGCTCAGCCTCGAGCCCGACACAGAGCGGTCCTTCAGGAGGTGGCAGCTGAGGGGCGGACGATGGCCTGCCCTGTCTCAGACCTGACATGGATGGTGGCCGGTGTCATGATGCTGCCCCTGGGGGAAACTGCAGGAAAGGAGTGGACGATGGCCTGCTCTTCCTCTTGTCCGACACGGACGATGGCCTGTGTTGCGACTCTGCAGGGGATGGTAGCTGAGGAGCGGACGATGGCCTGCTCTTCCTCTAATCCGGCATGGACGGTGGCCTGTGTCATGGTGCTAATCGGGATTGTAAGGACAATCTCATCCCTTACCTGACGAGGGCTGCTCCGGCCGGAACCTAGGTAATTTTCACTGCATACCTGGCGTGGCATTGGTTGGGAGCAAGAGGGACATATGGCAGTTATACAGGTAGGCAGGTCCTGCTCACAAATGCTCCATGCCCTACCTATCTCCTCGCTAGTTCCTCCTTGGGTGGGGGGCTGGTGTCGTCAGCTTCACTAACGTTTTCTGTCTCTGATCAGGTGGGGGGGCTTGCGTGGTCTGCCTTACCGATATTTCCTGCCTCTGATCGAATTTCAATAACAATATTATTATGGATGAAATACACAAATAATTTGAAAAACATGAAGGGAGTATACACTGGATGTTTGTATGGGCAGCTACTGCTTACATCCAAGCCTGCTGCCCACTCACAGACACAGACTTCCCCCACTTTGGTATCCTACTTGTCAATTATACGAGAAACAAGACAACAAATCAGGCTAATCGGTTTTACTGAGTCATATCCACAGGCTCATAGTTTCTGGTTCATCCAGATTAAGTTCTCTGACCATTTTATAACAAATGCTCTCGCTTCTCTCTCTGGCAAGCTACTTACACATCCACAAATATTTTCTAGTCATGTTCCACTTCTTAAATCATTAATACAGCCAGATTTGCAGCATCCTGGTTGGTGTTCATCTTTTTTTTTCCACATTCACGCCTGCATTAGTAAAACTCAAGAGAGAAAACGGCCATCATTCGTCTGGCATTTACTTGAACAGAACTACTCATGTGACCATCTTCTGGAATTTCATTCTTCCGCTACTGCTCCTGTGATTGTTATTAACTGAATAAAGTATATATCCATGTGACCATGGCTTTACCACAGGCTGGATAGCAACGTCATGTGGCTTAACCACAGGGTGGATAACACCATCATGTGGCTTAACCACAGGCTGGATAGCACCATCATGTGGCTTTACCACAGGGTGGATAGTACCATCATGTGGCTTAACCACAGGCTAGACAGCACCATGTGGCTTAACCCTTTCACGTCGCAAATAGGTCCAACCTGAGAAACCACATTTTTAACAAAAAAAAGTAAAGGTTTGTAAATTTAGAAAGAAACATGATATTCATGCATATGGAACTAATACACACCTGTCTATAAAATATTAGGGCTCTACTTATTATACAAGAGCTGCAATAATGATGGAAAGCTGCACAGTAAGTGGTGTGTGGTGTCCCAGGTCAGTGCATTTCTGTATACAAAATGACAGAGAAACACTCCTACTAACCCAAAATCATAAACTTGTGTTTATTTCTTCTCAACTGGATGATCTAATACCCAGGAAATGAGTAAATGTTGAGAAATACTGATAACATTCACCAGCTGCCTGCCACAGTTTTGCGTCACAGGCAAATGGGCGAGCCACGATCGTGGCCAGGAGACTTGTACCGATACAGCCACGATCGTGGCCAGAAGACTCGTACTGACACAGCCACGATCGTGACCAGGAGACCCGTACCAATACAGCCACGATCTTGGCCGGAAGACTCGTACTGACACAGCCACGATCGATGCCTGGAGACCTGAAAGGGTTAAACATGGGGTGGATAACGCTGTCTCATGCTTAACCACAGGCTGGATACCACTATCTCATTTTTGCCATACTTGACCACTGCCACCCTGAGACAGTTTTCTAACTTCCCTCCATCTCCTCACCTGTGAACACCTCAGGGATGTCTTTGGTTAGGTATGGATGCAGGAGCATTGCTTCAACCCTGTGATGGACTAACAGCTATTGGCATCCCTCCCAGATCTTTAGAGCAGCGACCCTTCCCACCTTTGTTGGGTCAGCCCTAACCTTGGGCCACCATTCCCAGTCCTCAGATTAGTAGCCCATCCTTTTACCAGGATCTTTTACCCTGTTGAGGGCAGACATATTGGTACCATTCCAGGACACAGATGGTCAATTCATCCCATCACATCCTGGGATTATCACCCCTGTCCTGAGGACTGACATCCTCTCCTTGCATGAGGACCAAGTAACCAGGGCCAAATTAGCTTTTAGGGGGGCTGTACGCTAAACCAGATATTGAGCCTTCTACACAGGGAAGGGGGCCCCCATTATGAGGTCTTGTGTAATGCCAGTTGCTGTAATTTTATCATTTATCAATTCATTTGATTTTTTTTTCAATGGTGGGGGCCTTGGCTGTGAGGTATTCAGCTTAGTGATTAATCTACCCTTGCAAGTATCTTCTTGACTGGGCATAATTACTTAACAACAAGCCATTGTGAAGGACTGTCCTGCCTCAATACGGCACTGTCTTTAAAATCACAATCTGAATCCTTGTTTGTGATGGCATCCCATTGTGAATGACTGTCCCATCATAATATGGGTACAGCACATCTTGTGTCATAGTGGATCACACTCTGAAAACCTATTGGTGGCATCATCCATCCATCCATCATCCAATCTTATGTTGCCCCATGAGGACTGTAGGAGCCCGGGGCTAGGCAAGTTTGTCCTGACATTCAAGATGAGTGACCAACCTTCCTCATCCCTGAGTTGTATTACATGAGCAATAAACCCCAACCTCCCTTTGGATATAAACCTACACAGGCTCAATCCAACTGGGGCGCCGTAATTACCCACTAAACCACCAGGCGCCATAATTTGGTTATATGGTTACCACCCAGCATAGTAAATGGTTTTCTGGAGTACAGGAAACCATCTGGCTTGTCACTCAGTGTAAAGTCACCCATAGGCAGAAGGAAGAGGAAAGAATGAAGGAAAGAATGACAGAAGAGGAAGGAAGGAAGAGTGGAAAGAGCAGACACCCAAAGCAGCACTACATCGAGTGAGTGGATGATCAGTGCCCAACCTACCACCAATTGGTGGATTCCAGCGACCATAAATGATCATCTCAAAAACAACATGGTTATACAGTAAAACCTCGATATAACGGACTTCAGTAGACCGGAATTCACTTTTATCGGACTCGAGGAGATACCGGACTAAACTCCTATATATCGGAAAAAGTCCGATATAGGCAGAAAGCAGTCCGGACTGCCTGACAATTTCAGCTATGTTCACCACAATAAGACAAGTAAAAGACATGTTTTTCAGTGCACAGTACAGCATTATTATACCATTTGATTAATGTAGTGAAGGTATAACACAGTACAATACTGCAATGGTGGTGAAAACCACTGATGCAATCCGGACTAATGTCTGATATATCGGAAAAAGTCCGGATTAGCAGGGGTAAGTCCGGATGTCGCTTTTATCGGAAAATCGCATATTTCGGACTGGCCTGAGCCCCATTAGTCCGTTATAGTGAGGTCTTACTGTACTTCCAATTCCTCCTCCTTCTGCCTGCAGGTGATGCTACACTGAGTGACAAGCCAAGCAGTTTCCTGTACACTGGGAAACCATTTACTACGCTGGGTGGTAACCATATAACCAAATTATGGCGCCTGGTGTTTAGTGGGTAATTAAGGCGCTCCAATTGGACTAAGCCAGTGCAAGTTTAAATCCATGGGATGGTTGGGGTTTATTGCTCACATAATGCCACTCAGGGATGAGTGAGGTGGTCACTCTCATCTTAAATGTCAGGACCAACCTGCCTAGCCCAGGGCTCCTATGCTCCTCTTGGGGCAACACAGGATTAGATGGATGAATGAATGAATGCATGTACTTTCAACAGATTCCCGGGTCTTTTTCTTTCACAGCAAGTAAAACTTTATCATATCTTGCCCTTCTGCCAAGTTCCATCATACCCTTTGATTATATGCCTTCATATTATCATGCATTTTAGCTGGATGTAAGCTGTTTCTATTACACTGCACGTCTCTTGGTGCATGGTAATTTGGGTGAAAAAATACACCATGCCAGTGAAAAATGTGCACTACAACATATCATGTACTAATG
>JAGKTI010038951.1:0-10638 GCA_018397915.1 Birgus latro | reverse complement strand
AGACAGACAGACAGATAGATATAGATAGATGGATAGATAATAGATAGATAGATAAATATACGTACAGATAGATAGATATAGATATAGATATAGATATAGGGGCATACTTGGTGCGAAACTGTCTGACACCAAGGACGATGGCTACTGGAAACTGCCCAGTAACATTTTTTCCTATGCTAATAATTCCCCCCCCCCTTCTTTTTGACGTTATAAATATCATGCTTATGCCATTCTCCAAACAGTATTGTTGTTACATACAGGTGACGAAAAATTTACGGTCTTGGGAAGGCATAAATTATATCGATCATTTCGGACATCATCGTACCCCTCCTGATCAATGCTTATTTTTTTTAAATCGACTGTGCCTTATGTTTACTTCATTTATAGTCCCTATAGATAACAGTGTTTGAATACCACCGCTCTTGAAAAGTATTCATGGAGTTATTCTCTTCTGTAATAAGTGCGTAATTTAACATCCAAATCGCGTGATATATCGTGAAAGGAGTCATTGACACATACATAGGTCTGTCTTTTGTTTGTACCATGTGCCACCCTTCATTTGACGTAGCAACATTACAATATGACGGGATGAAATATTTACATCCACTGCCATGTTCCACATTATATTTCCCACTGCATAATCTTCCTCCACGTGGTTTGTTCTGGACGTGACCCTCCAGCCTCCAGCGCCTGATCCATCTGGAGACGGTGGCGACGCTGGTCCCCGTCACCTGGGCGATGTCGCGAGCTGACATGCCGCCCACCCACAGCCACACGAAGTTTACGCGCTCACTTAATTTGGAGGACCGGGGGATCTGCATTCTGGTTCTGTGAATTGTTCTGCTGTCAATAAAGGCTCACATATCGCAGTATCACTAGACCTTCAATAAAAACAATGGGCGTTTCTTTTTAAGTGCAATAAATCATCACTTCTGTTAAACTTGAAATTAAATACTTTACATAGAAAATGGGCATCAATCTTCCTATTGCCAGTCGCCTTCATTCCGTAAGAGGTGGCAACCCAGTCCTCTACATTTCAGTTGTCTCTCCAACTCACATCCTCTTTTTTTTATCTATCTACATCCCATCCCTCCATCACATCGTTAAGTCTCTCCCTCTCCCCTCTTCCAAGACCACACTCATATACGCTCTCCTTGTCAGCCTTTGCTAATCCTTTTACAACATTTAGAGCTGTTATTGACTAAATCAGATAATTACATAGATTACCAGCCCATTATGTATTGTCACGAAGGGGGATTTGCCAGTTAGGTGTTCGAGAACCTCCTCAGTGTTTCCTGTTTGCGGTAGGCTGGTATAGTACGAGTCAGAGTTGCCAGTTTGCCTGTTGTTAGTGAGCGTAGTTATTTCGTAAGTTATGCATTAATTTTTATGCTCTTTTTCTCTATAATGTTTTATTTACGTGATTGTTCGTTAAATTATTTAATTTAATTTAAGTCTGGTAATTGATTTATAATTAGAGTGTTATGTAATGTAAGAAGACTGGCATATTTTGGGTGTCTCTTAGTTGCCAACTGTTAACTGGCGCACCGTCGAGATCATGCTAGAAGTTCCCTGAATAATGCAAGGTTATATATAAGGATGAGGGGATGAGACACTAGAAGTTGGGAAGGTTTAGTTGGGCCTCGGTCAGTTTGAGTTAAGTTTAGTTGGGTGTCGGTGCAGTTTCAGTGAAGTTTGTATATTTTCAGTACTGGTGTTACTGAAGTGTTATTGAAGTCTTAGTTGGCAACTGTTAACTGGCGCACCGTCGAGTTCATGTTAGAAGTTTCCTGAATAATGCAAGGTTATATATATATAAGGATGAGGGGATGAGACACTAGAAGTTGGGAAGGTTTAGTTGGGCCTCGGTCAGTTTGAGTGAAGTTTAGTTGGGTGTCGGTGCAGTTTCAGTGAAGTTTGTATATTTTCAGTACTGGTGTTATTGAAGTGTTATTGAAGTTTATGTAATTTCGGTAATTGTGAAAACAGTGAAGTGTAGTAAGTGAAGTGTTGCCAAGCATTAACTGTGGAGTGTTGTCAAGTATTAAGAGCAACTGCAGTTAGTAATGTTTTTATAGCTCCAGTGCTGGTGGGAAAAGTGAAGTGAAGTTAGAAAGCATAAAGCGGAATCGTTTGGAAAATAAAGACAGTGAACTTTAAGAAGCCAGTGTTTATCTTCGCCTCAGCTGATCTTGTCAGCTATACACCTAAAGGCTGACCCTAGGAAGAACGACTCACTGGGCAACGTCCATCCTATACTGATCTACTGCTGTTGGAGCCTGTGGCAGTGTGGGGACTGGGACGCAACAGTATTCATTTCCCTATTGCCTTCAACACTGTAATTATGGGATTCTTTCTGTTATTAGATGATATCCCTACCAAAAATTCATTTACAATTTTTTTTTTACCTTAACTCGGCCCCGATTTTCGTTTTCTTCCAGCATATATCATGTAAGTTAATGGAGGAGAAAGGCAATACATTGCAATACTTGCAATATAGTTTTAAAGTAATTATATTTTTACAGTTCAGCGGGAGGGATGATGCAGCCTTCAGGGGGACCATGCTATAGATTTTTACGTAAGAGAATTTAGTTATGAATTATAATAAATCTTCACTAGGGCCCCGTTTTAGGCAGGGTCAAATCCCCAAAGGACACCCTTCACGGGAGGGCGGGCCTGTGTGGGTCCTGGACAAAGCCTTTAAGCACGGTCATAGGTTTTCATTTGGTTAAACGAAATTTTGCATACTTGTAGACGTTCGCCCCAGCAACGTTTTCAGTAGGGTAGACCTCCGGATGCCTATCCCACTGGGAAAGACACCTGTGGGGAGGAGGGACGCCATAGCTTTAACGTAGGCACGCTAATTTTTTCACAGTAGTAGACGTTCACCCTGACCAAACTATATAGAGGGTTGGCCCCCCATAATTCACGGTTGTGCCACCCTTGTGTTATTATTTTTTTCGCCTTACGGTATTGCAGAAATGGGTGCGGCTTTCAAAGGTGCCCGTTGTCTTTTCCACATGTATCTCTGCTGTTGTTCTTGGCCACTAGATATCGATTCATTAAACACTTCAAAGTCGAACGGAATCCCAGAGTACTTCGTCTACAAGTCTATCACATATGCAGCAAGTCTTCTCTTAACTACTTAAATATATATAGCTTTTTACGTAATCAGTGTTATGTATTTTAATACTATTTTTGTTGCTGTTCTTATTTTTGCTGGTGCAGCTCCACCCTGATCTGTTTGGTTGCAAGTAAGTAATTTTACTTCTAGCATCGTCCCGCAGCTACCCTTCACCGTTGGTGTTGTGTCTGCGTCTTAGTGTAGCGTGTGATGTGCTGTGTCCCACTATATGTGTCGTGTTGTGTGAGCCTATTCTTCAAGCTGGGCATGTGTCATCTGTGTTTATGCCCAACCCAAGTCTAAGCTGATAATTAAGGAGAGCTGAATGATACCCTGTTCTAAGCTTAGCTAAATGTTCTCGATCAGTCCTATTGAAGGATACCTCTGATCGGTGGATGACGAGAGAGAAGCTTGTACTAGTGTTCGGACCGAGGTGTTGCAGTGCCCTTTGTGTGTAGTGACTATTTAGGTATTTCTTCACTGCTAGTGAAGGAGTGTCTGGAAGTGAGATATCCTATCCCACTGTATATAATATTCATTATGACCTAATAAGACTGCATCATGTTAAACTGAAAGAGCAGCCACTTCTCACATTTTAACTTCAATCTACAGAACCACAATTTATCCTTACTGCTCTGAATTTCATGGCAAAATATTAACAAGGTAATTTATTCACTGAACTGACAGAGGCGTATTTCTTCCTTGCACAATTATAAAGTGACAGACATTTATTTTCTCGAAATTTACTTCTGTTGTTCTTATTACACCCACAGGATTAATCTACGTTATTTAATTGTAAAATGTAAGTTCACGAACTGTCCATATAAAATCGTGGAATGGAGGTAAGAATTATTGTAGTATATGCACAAAAGAAAGGAAAATAGCACATCATCAGCACCCTATAATTGGCAGAAAGGTCTTTAAATCCCAGTAACACATAGAAAATCCATGCCACAAAACTGACAAGAAAATGCTTAATAACACGGAGCCAAACAACTGACAATAAACTGTGAGAAACACGGCATCGAAATTTTTATTACAAAGCATGCTGTGTCATCGTGCCACATGACTTACCATAAAGTGTGAAGTGATATGGTATCATATCACTGACAACAAAGTGTGTATTGACACGGTACCACATAACTGACAAGAAAGTGCGTAGTGACACGATGCCACTTGACTGACAACAAAGTGTGTGGTGACACGGTACCACATAACTGATAACAAAGTGCGTAGTGACACGATGCCACTTGACTGACAACAAAGTGTGTGGTGACAGTGCACATTGACTGACAACAACACTTATATTGACACGGTGCCACATGACTGACAACAAAGTGTGTATTGACACGGTGCCACAAGACTGACAACAAATTGTGTAGCAACGCGGTGCCTCTTGACTCACAGTGAAAGTGCGGGGGCAGGTGAGGCAGGAGCGGGACTCTCACAGCCTGGAGCAGCAGCTGAGCACTGAGTGCCGACCCGCCTCACACCGCCCTTATGTAAGCACACCCAGCCAGTGGACACCTCCCTCACCACACGAGCCACTGAACACCTAACCTCTCACAACACCAGCCAGAGCACATCTTCCCTATCACCATACTAGCCAGTGCACAGTGTCAGGGGAAAATGAGAGTTTTACTCTGGCGTGTCGCCAGATGTCAGGGGAAATTTAAGTATTCCCAAGAAATAATGAAATATGGTATAATTGGTATACAAAAATGTATAGCTAAGTGTGCTATGTCAATTCTCTAGGGTCGAGAATTACAGACTTCCTCAACGGCATGCAGCAGAGACTAGACGCTCTATTGGGCTGCAATATTGTACCGTTGGCCTACGAGAAAGTTTCTTCTCCTCCCCAACAATAAAAAAAAAAGATAATAATAATAATAACAGGCTCTTGGCTGAGCCAAACTCCTAGCTAGCACAACGGATTTAAGGAGTGATGCCAAAGCTGGCCTAAGTACCGGACGTGATTTAATTTAAAAAGTTGTGCTAACGCAGAGTAGCAAAACTGTATTAAATGAGTGGAGTAATCAAACACAGTTAATATACTTTAACAAAGCTCAAGAAAAGAACTGTGAATTTATTAATTACAAANAAATGAATTTACGTTACATGAAATTCAAATCAAATGAGAGAAATGCACTCACTCACTCAGACACTCAGATAACGGCTAAATATTTCAAAAAGCTTAGCCTAGGAAAAAACCAGAAAATACTGATCGGTATGGATGAGACTGTACTGTAGTCGATCACCAACAGGGTGGGAGCTTGGGAAGACACGCCGATTCAAGCCGAGATCTGAAATAAAGAATTCACTCGAGCCTCTAGAGGCGTACGACCCAACTCGTTCCGTGACTAAGAACAGACTGAGCTCGCATTTGAATGCTCGACGCAGGGAGGGTGGGGCTGCACGCGCATGCGCAGCGGGCCCGCAGCAAAACCCGACAACTTAAAAATTATCGTACATATTAATTTGCTCCTCACAAAATCACTGGATGTCACGATTTAACTTAACGTGACTTTACAATGAAGAAAATTCGTGACACACAGCTCCCTTCTCACCACACTAGCCAGTGCACACTTCCCCTTTCACTACACCAGCCAGTAAACACCTACGCTCTCACCACACCAGCTAGTGAAAACCACCCCTCTCATCACACAAGTGAACTAACACCCTTTCACCATGCCAGGCAGTGAACATCTACCTTATCACCACGCCATCCAGTGAACATCTACCTTCTTCCTACACCAGACAGTGGAAAAACACACTCTCACCACACTAGCCAGTGAATATCTACCCTCTCACTACACCAGCCAATGGATGCCTACCCTCTCATCGCACCAGCCAGTGAACACTTACTCTCTCACCACACCAGCCAAACCTGCCAGTAAACATTTTCCTCTCACCACACCAGCCAGTGAATACTTTTTTACCACAACTTCCAGTCACCACCAGTTCCCTGCTGAGGGTGGCCACCTTGACGTAATTGTGAGGCTTGAAGCCTGACTGGCACGCCACTTGCTCTGGATGTGTGCCTAACTTTGTTGGGTTCAGCATCTGTCGACCTCGTGGGCCAAGCATTCCCCCTGCATTGCTGGTAGAGGAGGCCTGCTGGTGATATTGCTCATCCCTGCCCATCTTCCATCTTGGGCAGGGTTCTTGCCCTCCCCACTGTAATGTTGTGAAACGGGAGTCCTGGGGGTTAAGTACTGCTGCATGATCCGTCCTGCAGCTAGCAGTATACCTCTTTGATCCCCTATTCTGGCTAGACAGGTAGCCTGGTTGGGACCGACCAGGTCAGTCAGGTAGTCACTTGTTGGAATGGGTCATGTGGGCACTTGGGGGTCTGGTGGCACCTATCGTACTGGTGTCACTTTTGTCTAGGCCCCCCAGTGATTACCTATGTATACTCCCTCGCTACCTCTGGGTTCGCCAGTGGCGTTATCCCTGGCACATGACCTTCCCTTGTTGGGCTTCGTGCTGGGTGGAGGGGTGAGGAATGGAAATACTGTTAGCCTTATATGGCTTTCCTTTAAAATAATGCTGTTAACAACTCGGCTTCAATCCCTGGCCTGTCGGACACACCATGTCCCATTGCTATTCTAGAACCGTACCAGACCCTTGGAAACTATCCTTGTTTGCCCTACCATTCAGGTGGAACTTGGAAACGTTCACGTTGGGTTAATGCGGCTCTGGGCCCAGATAAAAGCGGCCTGCGTCATGTGTGAAATATCTGGTAATGAAATCTGCTGTTTGTGGGTCAGTGCTAAATATTGCCATAGTTGATTTTCACTGTGCCATTATTTCAGCTTGTGGCAGTAAATCTTAAATCTCTTCCATGGGGGATGGAAACGTCCTTATGGAAGTGTCCTCCCCGGAAGGGAGCTCCTGTTTACTGGCGTTTACCTCTTGTTCTGGTAAGTTCATGCATTCCTCATGCTATCTTTAACCAGTGAAAGGGTGTCATATTTTCCAGTGACCTCTTCTTATACTCAGAGGCATGACTGGTGCAAGAACTGCAATCCTCTGGTGTGGTGACTTGTAGCACATGCAGAAGAAAATCGATGGTATTCTGATCCCACCTCCGAGCTTGTTCATGATATTTTACAAGATAAGCTTGCCTGCTTCTGTAAAACTTGCTTGGCTGTCACTTCCTGTAAAGCCGTATGCGCCAACCCCAAACAGTGTTTCCACTGTCAAGGGTACAGACACGTTAGCCACTTTTGCAACCGTGCATAGACTGGCCTTCTGGTGTCTGTGTCTCCTTTGGTGAACCAAGCCATACTGATGACTGTCTAGGACCCCTTAAATGCTATCATCGTGGGGGTCCCCATGCTGTATCTTCTCAAATCTGTCCCTGCTACTGCCTGGAAAAGGAAATTTTGAGTATCTGTACACGAGAAAGTTTCCTGAAGCAAACAAGACCAAGACTCACTTTTTTCCTCCTAGGTTTACTTATGCTTCTGTCCTTTCTGGAGCACCTGAGTGCCATCCTGAACCTCAAAATTTGCCTCAGTTCATTCCACTGCCCACATCTTCATTTGGCTATTTGCTGAATATTGTGCCCCAGGCTAGTAATGCATGTGAGGTAGATGTTCACCCACCCTCTTCTCAGACTGTTTCTTCCCCAACATCGGTGGCTGATGGTTGGCCCACTTCCGTGGTGAAGGAGGATGTCCAGGTTAACATATCTCATTTTCCTGCCTTATCCAATATACCCAAAGTTCCGTTTGTACATGGTAAGCGTTATTATGGTTCTGAGTTCTCTGAGTGTGAAGACCATTCACCTAAAGTCTCTTGTGGAACCTTGTGAGGACCTCTGCTGTTCCCCTTGCCAGGAGTCTGTGGAGTCTAGTCAGGTGCAGGGTGAATTTCGTGTTTTGCCAGTGGTCCAGCTCTCACCTTGGGATGCACGGATCGCCAGTATTTAATTTGCGCCACACAGGATAACTTCACCGGGTTCCGGTCCTGTGGACTGTACTTCTGAAGCTTCTGGTGGTGGTACTGGCCTGCCTTCTTCACCTAGGCCAGCCTGCAAGCTGTCTTCCAAGTAACCAGTTCTTCCCGCTCAGAAGAAGAGTGTTGTACAACTTTCTTCCTCTTCGAGTTTGGTTTCAGGTGGTCGGCAGAATGTGCAGGTTTCAGGTGCCAGACAGTCCTTTTCTTGGGGTCATCCTAAGCATCAGTCCAAACCTGCTCACTTGTCAGGAACATTGCAGCCCTGCACCTCTAAGGGTTAAAGTAATCAGCTATGGCTAGTCCGTGCTCTGCACTGGAACTACCGAGGTGTTAGAGCCAACTGGGAGAAAATTCAACTGCTCCTGACCAAGTTTGGTCCCTTCTGTGTCTGCCTTCAGAAAACTATAGGCTAGTTGGAGACAAGCCTCTTCCTGCTCCTAGAAAATATACAGCACTCTACTCACCATCTCTTGTAGACTGGTTCTCGGGGTGGCTGAGCTATTCAGTGCCTTAAAGATATTCCCGTGCATTTTAAAAGCAAATTTCACCAGGCGACAGTGCTTGAATATCCTGGAGGGTTGTATTAGTCATACCTGTAAAACTACCTATTTTGGAAAAATCTTCTCCATTTTGTCTGTTGTGTGAACTGCCCCCCCCCCCTCTCCCCCCAGTGTTGTGTTTATGAATCTTCTAGTGGCACCAACAAGGCCCAACCTCACTGGAAAAGATCTGTCAGTCCTTTTAAGTATATTTATTATGTTGTCATCCATGTTACTTTTTTTTATATAGGCCATCAGTTTATGAATGAAACAAGTGCCTGGTTAAACTTGTATAGTTTATTGTTCTTTGAAAAAAAAAGCAGTTATAAAATACAATATTAATTATAGGTTAGACAAACTGGAAAAGTGTACTGCAATGAAAGTTACAATGAATAATGCAAGACACTGCAATTAGATATACATTGATAATCCATTATTTCAAAATGTTTTAATAATCTATCACCAAGTTAAACATAAAAATATATGATAAATACATAAAATTACTACTTAGCTACTTCTGAACACATTATATAAATAAATATATTGTCGCCCAGTCGCTTGAAAAATTTCTTACAAGATCGCCCAGTTATAATGCTTAAAAGTGCACTATGATATTCAGTTCATTTCTTCTTCTGTATAGACCCCCAAGCAGGTAGTGGCCATTCACTTACACCTGCAGAGGACTGACATAATCTATAACCTTTACTTATCACCCTCTCTACCTGTCTCACAAGCGAATCTTGATCACCTTATTCGTTAACTTGCTAGGCCTTTTGTTCTCCTAGGTGACCTAAATGGGCTTCATGCTTTGTGGGTTGATACTCTGTGTAACCTAGGTGGTGACTGAAGATTTAGACCTGGTTCTCCTAACTGCTGGCAACTCGATGCGTTTTCATGTACAAAATGGTACTTAATCTGTTATTGATCTTACACTGGTCTCCCCTGAATATTCATTAGACTTTTTGTCAGACTTTGCCTGACTTGCGCAGCATTGATCATTAGCCTACCCTACTGTGATTATGGCTTCCAACACTGTGCTAGTGGAACGTGTCCCTTGCCAGTGTTTGGATAATGGTGACTGGGCAGAGTTTGTGGAAGACTGTAATTTTTACTATAGTGTTCCTATCTTTCAGAGTAGTATTGATGCAGATAGGTGTTTTACATCTACTGTATATCAAGCCGGTTTTTCGTCTATCCCTCAAACAACCGGATGGTTTCGTGGCGACCTGCACCTTGACAAAATGAGGAGTGTGCTTTGTCCAAGAGAGTCTACAAAGCTGTTAGTAGGAGATATTGGAGAAATACAGATGCTGTCTTTCTAAGAATTCAGTTTAAGGGAGCTCATGCCCATTATCGGTGGGCACTGAAAGACTCAAGCAATACCTTGTGAAGAACCTGTGCCTCGTCTGTTGCCTCATTCACACCTTTACCATTGGTCGAGGGGTCTTCTGTATCCAGCAACTCTGAGGTAGCTTCAGCCCTGGCTTAGTACGTTTATAATGTTTCTTAGTCAGATCTCGCCAAGGCACTTAGCTGTTTAGCATCAACAGGAGAGGTTAAGTATATGTTTTCTTGTTTGTTTTTTTTACCCTCCGTGAATAGCGTGCTGCCCTCCAACAGCATAGTGACTCTGCTTCTGGACCTGATGACATTCGTGATGTTATGATTTGCCATTTGCCATATGATTCTTTATTGTTTTTATTAGATCTTTGTAATATGATATGGGATGAAGGTATAGTTTACATAATTGGAAGGTGAGTATAGGCCTCTTATTTCCGAAGCCAGATAAAGGATAATTCTAATGTCTCTAATTACGTACTGTTTGTTTGATGTCTTGTGTGTGCAGACATTCTGAGAAGATAGCTAGAATGAGCCTCGTTTTGTGTCCTTCACAAAGTGGGTTTCGTTGAATACAATTTACATCACACAACCTTATCAGAGTTGACTATGCAATCTGTGCCGTAGGGTGGAGTGAAAAAATGAAAAATTGAATTATGACATGTAATTCCC
>JAGKTI010038949.1:0-10639 GCA_018397915.1 Birgus latro | reverse complement strand
AGACCTTGCAAATATCTTAAATACCAAAGGAATCCCTCTCATCTATACCCCTACATCCTCTCCTGTTTCACCTTCCCCCTCCCCTTCACTCTCCCTTTACCTGCCATTCCCTCCAGCCTGTTGTGCCTTTTCCTCCACCCCTCCAATCTCTCCCACTTCAATCACTTCTCTCTGCCTACTCTTCTTATCCTTCTCTACCTCCAACTTTTCCTTTCCCCCTGCCTTCCCTTCCCATTCTTTTCTTTCCTATCTCACTCCTTTGCATCTTTACCTCCCCTCCTCCCCTTCAGTTCTCCCCCTCTCTCCCCCCTCCATTTCTCTCTCTTTCCCCCTCCCCTCCACTTCTCCCCTCTCCCTCCTCCCTCTCCTCTTCCATCCCTGGGCATGAGAGGGCTTTAGATAAGAGAATGGAAGAAGAGAGAGGAGTAGAGAGTAGAAGAGAAGACAAGAGATGAGGAGGAAGGAGAGGAAGGGAGTGCAGGGAAGGAAAGGTGGAGCGAAGGAGAGGAGAGGTGAGGGAATGGAAGGAAAGAAGAGTAAGGGATAGGTGAACATACTGTATATAAGGAAAGGAGGAAGGGGGAGGAGGGAAGAACGGGGGAGGAATGAGGGGAGGAATAGGGGAGACAGGAGGAGGAGTTAAAAGAATGGGGAGAATAAGATGATGGAAGAAGGCACGAGAAAGTGAGGTAGAGGATAAGGGAAACATTAGAGAATGTTGAGAGAGAGAGAGGGGGGGGGGGACGTGCTTGGAACCGCAGTGTTATGGGGTGTAAATCTGATCCGGCAAGCACATGCACGCACATACGCACACCAGCCTCGATATGAGAAAACACACACACACACACACACACAGTCATGTACAAATATGATCAATAGTTCACTTACACGCCTCTACCCTCACGCTTTACCAGTAACAAGCTCCTGAAGTCAAAAGTCCATTTACGCCTTCCACAAACACTCAAAAAAATAAGATATTGCTATATTACTCATAAATAATTTCACTGATTTGGTTAATTAGACACAACCTCAGACGGGAAACAGGAAAAAATATTAAATGGGATCGTACTATTGATAAGAAAACTGTTATCACTTTTTCTTCCTTTCTCTCCAAGGACTTTGAAAATTACAGCCATATTTCTGTAAGTTCGAAATGTGTAGGAACCTCACTATCGACGAAACAATGTGGGGAGAATATAGAGTAGTTAATATCTGTCTCACATCTTTCCCTACATTCGCAAAGACCACAAATTGTCTATGCTCCATCCGAAGTAAGCAACACTGATGGTATTGGTCTAAGGATGCATAGAGAAATCACCTCGGCTGTTGTCGATTTATGAGTCTTACTGTCAAAATTCACGCAGGGATGAAAATGTAAAATGGAAAGGACTTTAGATGCCGCAAGCTGTACAGATGCAGCCTAATATTCAGAAGACAAGGAAGGACTTAAGGTATAATTAAGCAATATTTATGTGGGGTTCAATCATGTTTTTTAAATATAATTCCACTCATACCAGGCGGTGTACACTACTCTGATATTTAATTCAGGTTAATATCACAAGACTTTGGCTAAATGAGAAATAAAGCCTTCTAATACTATCTAAACTAACTAACATAACATTATCTGTATACTGCAGGTTGGAAATTTGTTCAGTCTAATACCCGGCAACTTTCTTCCGTCTAGAGAAAGGGGAATAACCAAGCCAAGCATCCATAACAAGCGACTACAGAAAAACCAATGATTACTTACTTTCTTCTCCTTCTTCTTGAAGGAAACTTTCATCACCTTCCCCAGCGCCCTTCAACACTACAAGTTCCATCTTCACAATAAGGGGTTTTACTACGGCATAAGCACTGTTGGAATACTACACAAATGGTCTTAACAGTGGGATGAAGTGGCTCGTATTCTCTCTCTCTCTCCCTCTCTCTCTCTAAGACTCACATATATAACCAGACACGCATGCACAAAAACACACAAGCACAGGCACTAAGGTACACACACACACACACACACACACACACACACAAGCACCCTCAGACACCCACCAACACAGCCAGGCACACACAAGCATCCCCAAGTCCACCTAATCACTCACGCATACAAAACAACTTACCCTAAACCCCACAGGCGCTCAAGCACTGCCCGGTACTTCACTTCCAAACACAGAGGGACGCAAACAGGCCCTCCAAAGCACCCTCCAGCCTACACAAGCACAGGGAAACACAGCCAAACACCCTCAAGCACACGGAAACTGACAGGAGGACATAAAGGAGCAATATAACCCTGTCCCAACACTGAGACACACACATTAAAGCAGGGAGATGCACAGAGGTGGTTATATAGAGTTACGTACATGCATAAATTCATGAACTGGGTGCGTGGATGAGAGAGAGAGAGAGAGAGAGAGAGAGAGAGGGAAGGAAAAGCAGAGAGGCACACAAAAACACTGATGTAGCTGAGTGAGTGCCTGTTACACACACACACACACACACACACACACACACACACACGGACGCAACGTAATTCTGAGATAAGGAGTCAGTCTTGGCAACGTCAGTAACAGAACCATTTACAGTGCTACATCAGTGTGTGTGTGTGTGTGCGTGTCATGATACTGGTTGTTTTGTTTGTGGAGGCAAATGTTACTGACGGTTGCTTTTGTTGCTGCTGTTACTATTGTTGCTTTCGTTATTGTCTTGCGGTGGTCATTATTTTCCTTACTGTGCGCTGTTATTTCCGATACGATATTTGTTACTGAGGTTCTTGAGGTTGCAGTTGCTGTAGAGGAGGGTGTGCAATTACGATCCCTTGTTTCCTTACCCCACAGGCGAGAGGGAAGTGGAGGACAAGGAGGAAAAGTCAAGGGAAGAAGTATGGGGGTATCGCCAGAAATACACACTAATGATCCGACAAAATCCCTTCGCCTGGCCTTACTCCAGTCTTGTCTTTCACCTTCCTCTCGTCACTGGGGGTAGAGAAACTATACTCCTTTCATCTTAACGTGGCCCATATTTTCGCCCTTTTGCAGGTTATTTCACGTAACTCAGTGGCAGGAAAGAATACCACCAAGGCTCTATATCCTTCCCATAGCACTACTTCGTGACTAGATCCATGACATAGCATCAGTCGTTTCTTACACCTCTACATTCGAGACAAAGAGATGGCGATTTTAGGCCAAGTTAAAGTAAAAATGGTATAGGGATTGTAACTACATAACCAGGGACTCTCCACGTTAGACGCCAGGCCACAAACTTTCAACCTCTGAATGCTAGACTTGCAGTGTTGAGCAGCGGCGATAGATTCATTTATTCTAGAACGAAATATTGCGGTACACCGAAGGACAGACAGGGCTAATCACAGTCAATATGCAGTTAACCTCTTTATTTTTTATGGATGAAACAGATTATTCACTCCACCACATTACATTTTTTTTTCAACTGATTGGAAGTCTAATTGGCTGAGTAGATTGCTATGTCGCCTAATACCTGGATTGCTAGAAATTCTCTGGGCTGAAGAAAATTGTCTGGATTTAGCTTGATTAAATTTCCCAGCTGCATCCAAACCATAGGAAGCATTAAAGAAGTCTCCATGGTCCGTATTCTTGTAGGATAAGGAAGCTCCCTAACACCTTTTCCTAAGCGACTCATTTGGCTCATTACATCTTCCTGTCCTACCCTGTTCTGTATAAATCCTTCAAACATCGTCATACGCTGCATAAATAACGTACAAAGGGGTATTAACCAGCCATATCCAAAGTAAATCGCCAAGGAAGAGATGCTAGGGAGCCTCCCCAACCGATGAGAATACCTGCCCATATCTTGCAACAATTTAATTTTCTTCATTGATATCAGAGGAACTGGGAGGGAATATATAACAAGTAGGTGGTTCTCCTTCAATCATGGCGTGACGTGTTCAGCAAGTTCAGATGAGCAGGAAGGAAGCGAGGAAGAGAGAAGGGCGTGAGAGGAAGGGGCAGCAAGATTACGCGTCAGTGTTAGCTTCAAGTTTGCATACCTTTGACTAATTGCACAGGTACTGATAAATGACAAATGGTGGGGAAAATTTACTTCTATGAGGGTTTATCTTTGTAAAATATGGTTTTGTCTGAACATAGACGGCAATATGGAAAATGAACTGAAGGAAGGTATGCAACAAAGAAGAATGGAGATAAGGGAATTAAGAGCACTGACGAGAAATAAGAGGGTACACGTGGGAGGAATGAAGAGTATACGATGTTTGAGAGAAAAGTGAAGGCTGTTGAAACAAGTTATATGAGACATGCCTCTGGAGTTGTTTTGTTGCTGTTGAGGATGTCGCTCCACTCCGATCTGCCTGGCCCAACAAACCCATCCTATAAAGTAGCCAAATATGTTCTCTACACCGTTGATGTACCTGTGTATTAGGGTGGCATGTGACGTACAGTGTTTCATTATGTGGGTTATGTTGCCTCAATATGGCATGGGCTGTACAGTGTTTCATTATGTGGGTTATGTTGTGTGGGCCTATTCTACAAGCGAGGTACGTGTTATCTGTGCTTCCACTCAACTCAAATCTAAGCTGATAAGTGAGGTGGGCTGGGCGATGTTCTGATCTAGGCCCAGCTAGGAGAACCCAATCACCTCTATTTATGGGTACCTTTGATGGGTGAACGTTGGGAGGGGAACTTGTAATACAGTGTTGTGATGGAGGTGCTGCCTTGTCCTACCACTGAAATGAATATGCAGGTGTTCCTTCATTGTTAGTGTTGGAATGTCGAAAGGTGGGATATTGTTGGAGATGACTGAGCAGTGTTTACGTGGTCATTATTTTATTTGGCCAGCTATGTTATGTGGCTCTGTCATACAGTGGCAGGGGTGCTGTGTGTTAGCACAGGCTGCTACGGGGAATTGTGCAGTCTTATGCCACGATAGTCTTTAACAAGGTGGACTTTTGTTTCAAAGTGTAAGTGAACTGTGGCAGCGATCTGTAGCCAGTGATGATGCGTACACCGTTGTTCTGTGTGGTCTGCAAGGCGTCGCAGTAGGTGCTAGACAGGATGGGGACCTATGCAGCGGGACGGTATAGGTCGTCACTGATCCGATATAGTGCTTGTGGACCCGCCAGCAAGACACAACATTCGTACCGTCAGGGCCTGATGTTGCCTGTTGAGTGATATCTATCTTTAGTATCTATCTATACATACATACTTACACACATACACACACACATACACAGATGGATGGATGGATGGGTGGATGGATGGATAGATACGTAGACATAGAGAGAGAGAGAGAGACAGAGACAGAAAGTATATATATATATAAACAATTCCTAGAAATCTCCACAGGCAGAAGGACAAACCAAACTAAATTTTTACAGTGACGTGTACGCAGAAACCCGGACGGAAAGACAGAAATGAACGGCCGACCTGCGCTCTTTTTTAATATCCCGACGTGAGTTTTATGAAGACAGTTATTGATTGGTCCGTCAGTTCACTTTGCTTCGTTCAGGTCCAATATCCAGTTCACGGTTGAAAAAATATGAAAAATAGAATATGCAGGAACTCACTCCATCCATCCATCAATTCATCTCTAAAATTTTTCCTACTCTCTCTCTCTCTCTCTCTCTCTCTCTCTCTCTCTCTCTCTCTCTCTCTCTCTCATACATACCGTCCCTCCCCTCCTTCCATCAGTTCTCAAGAAAATTCATCCATCTTAAAACTCTCTCTTTGCCTCTCTTTCATCATTCTTCTTCCTCTTCTTATGTCAGAAATTTTAGCATTTATTTCCTTCGTTTATTCTTATACCTCAGCCTTCTCATCTATTATTATTCTGTCTTTCCATCTGTCCATCCATCTATTCACACTCTTTCTCTGTCATTCTCTTCCTCTTGTCCTGGCCTCTTTCACTCTCATTCTCTCATTCTCCACTTCCTTCTTTCTCCTTTATCTGGCTCATTCTACCTTCTTTTCTCTATCAGTTCCTCCTCTGCACTTTTCTACAATTTCTCTCCTTCCTTCTCCTCCCACCCATTCATTGTTTGTTTTCGTTTCTTCTCTCTTCTGCCAGCCTAATCTCTTCTTTTTCATCTCCTTCTCCTCCTCCTCCTCCTTCTCCTCCTCAAAAATTTATAAGCTTCACCTTCAACATATTGTGTATGTGTGTACGGGTGCAAAACGAAAGGTGGCCAAGTTCCTGAGATAAGTGATGCGTTGTGGCCTCGTCAGTACCACAAAATCGTTATCATCACTGTCTCATCTTCGTCATCATTATCACTCATTCATCTTCAATCACCGTGATTTCACCATCGTCAGCAGCAGCACCATGGTCATCACTACCATCTGTACCACTACCATCATCATTGCCATCATCATCATCTTCATTATTAGTGATATCACCATTAGCGGCAGCAGCATCAACACACTACCACCACCACTACTACTACTACTACGATTATTACTACTACTACTACTACTGCTACTACGATTACTACTACTACTACTACTGCCACCATCACTACCGCCTCCATCATCATCATCATCATCATCCAATTCTCTTAATGGTCATCGTCTTTTAACGTAGCAGCCACGCCATAATTTAAGTCCTAAGCATTATCCTCTTGATTAACCTCCATAATAAGGCCCATTAGAGTCATTAAGGATCTTGACCCCATTATTATTGCTCCCCTGCTCATAATTAGGTTCATTACGACCCGCCAGCCAGCCAGACAATGCACCTCCCTCACTCACGCAACACAGAGGACCAGTTAAAATGTGCTACCCTTGAGAATTATGAGGGGGGAAGGGGGAGAGTGAGGAGGTGGAGAGGTGGAGAGGAGAGAGGAGAGGAGAGGGGGGAAGAGGTAGGAAAAGGCAGCGGAGAGGAAATGTTGAGTGGAGAAATATTTGGGGTAAGGAAAGGTGAAAGTGAATAGGCAGACAGATAGGGGTGAGGAAAGAAAGGCTGTTTGGAGAGGTATCTAGGGTACGAAAAGGGAAGAATTGAGTAGGTAGGGAGGTAGAGGAGAGGAGGGAGAGGGAGAGGAAAGAGGGAACGTAGAGGAAAGGGGAGAGAGGTACGGAAAGGTAAGAATGAATAGGTGAGGAGGCAGGGCAGAGGAGGGAAAGGGTGAGTAGCATGCTGTCTGCCGCTGGATGTCTGCCCTATCACAGGTACATCTGACGTAGAAGGTTATCGATAAATGTAACTATTAAAGTATATTCAATTCAGGAGTTTTTATGAGTGTGGCAAACTAGTCTCATGATATATCGATCACTCACAACCACGGCGACTCACAGACAACAATCATTATATCCCAAAATCTCTTCAGGTCAATTTTTTTTTTTTTTATGGGACCACCTGCTTCATTGATTCACTTTTGACGTGTTTTGTTGTGGACTTAATAAAAACTACATCTAATTACTTCATTTCCCAAGTCTCCAAAGCTGCATAAACTTTTCTGAAAACAGCACGATTAAAATAGGGAATACGTCACTGGAACGAAGGGGTTAATAAGAGTGGTTTATACTAGTCCGCTTTTACACTGGTCACGAATAACATGATATTAACTGCATCGCTTCTTGTCTGCTGGGTGGCGGAAGGAAAAAATATATTTCATCCTGTATGCTTCAGAGAGAAATAATGGCATCTTTTGTGTATGTTGCTGAAATAGATCAAGGTACAAAACTGAAATACGCATGTCATATACCAGCGAAATGCAAGAAATCAATTCAACACCTTGTAAATCATATGCATAACATTTTTATTGATAATGGTAGTACTATGAGAATTACTTTGGACGACGGTGTGCAGAGTAAGCTGATTATTGCAATTCCGTGCTGCATAACTGTACGATATTTAAAGAACGGCATATTGCACTTGCCTTACATGTTTACAACTCAGTACGCACCTCAGACCCATTACCACTAACCGCGCTACCACCCCTATTCTCTCTCTTCCATCATCTCCACCTCAGATCACCACCACCCACCTCAAAGTCGTTCTCTTTCCCAAGGCAATTCCATCCTTTCCCCATAACTACCTAAAATAGCCACACACACACCTCATCTAAACCATCCACTTGAAGCCAGCCACCATCACCCCAACACTAACCAGTTATCCCAAAACCACGCGATCCCAAAACCACTATAACCTTAAAACCATCCCACCCCGAAACAAACACCATCCACCCTAACCATCCCATCCCATCCCAAAACCACCACCAACCAGCCAAAACCACACCATCCCAACCCCACCCCATCTCACCACCACCAGCACCACAATCAGCATCCCATCCTTCAGACCGTCGTAAAAGGCCTGACTCAGTGGTAAACGAGCAGTAAAACGGCGCACGAGACATTAAAAAAACACACGGGGGGATTTAATTCCGTGGTCCCCCATTTGTTTGGGATTTGCACGGCTTTGAACCCCCTCCTCCTGGCAGTGTGGCTCGAAAACTGGGTTCGGCATTGAAAGTAACGTGTGGGTTCAACTGCAAGGGGGTTCTACTGAAGGGTAAATAAAAGCTACACAGACTGAAAATGGTTTGCAATTAATCCATCCATTATCCAGTCCTTTTTTACAATCCCTCCCTTCCCCATCAGCAGCGTAAGGACCCAGGGCTAGGCTAACAAAGAACAGATTTTGAAGGTGAGTGACCAGTCCCTAATCCTTGAGTGGCATTCTGTGTGCAACAAACCCCAACCACTCCTAGGTCTTTGGCCCGTATTCTCGTCGGGTAAGTAAGCTCCCTATCACCGTTTCCTAAGCGGTTTATTTTACTTTTTGCTCCTCACTGACCTGTTCTGTGCTATATAAATCCTTCGAAAATCCCGATACTCTACATAACCTACAAATGGAGAGTAACCATATCTAAAAATAAATCGCTAAGGAAGAGGTGTTAGGGAGCTTCCTATTGAGAGAACGGGCCTTAGACTACACCCACTGAAGCGTCTTAACCCACTAGATCACCAGACGCTTGACTGTTGTTTATATGATCACCACCCAGCGTAGTAAAGGGATTTCGGAGTTTAAATAAATAACAAAGAAAATTAGAATTAGCGCCTATCGACTACACGTGGGTCATTAGAGCAGACACTATATTTTTGCTAAGTCCTAATCTTCCCCTTGAATAAAGCCCGCAACAGTCGATCTTACAGCCAGGTCCCCAGTTGTACTACTGGATGAAAAAGGAATGAGGCAACAAACTTTATCCAACAGCCAGGCCGGTCCAAGAATCCAGCTCGAATCCTTCTTGTCTGCGAGGTGAACGTGAAATGAACGGCTCTTGAATTTGGCTCTCTGTTATCTTGCTTCTGTTTTTCTTGGAGGGAACAATCTTGCGGGCTTCCTTGTATCAAAAACACAATACAACACAGGCTCCCGATCCCAGTAGATTAAATACATAAGAGGACTGAAACCCATCTAAAGGGATTAGATTGAAGAGGAAGCCCTGGAATCATAGACACCTGAATCCTACCACCTCTAGTACTGTGGCGAAGTTTTGTCTTTAATTCTGCTGCTTCAAGACTGTTTTGGTTGGCTTAGATGAGACCCCAAGTTGCAAGAAAATAAAAAACAGTATGCATTGCCAAGTTCAGTGTAGCGAATATGTAATGCACTAGTTGTAGTAATAGTAGTAGTAGTAATAGTAATGGTGGTGGTGGTGGTAGTGGTATCAGAGCGTGGTGGTAGCGGTGGTAGTATTAGAAAGCAGTGGTTGTAGTAGTAGTAGCAGTGGTAGTAGTAGTAGCAGTAGTAATAGTAGTAGTAATATTGGTACTAGGAGTAATTGTGGTAGTAGTAGTAGTAGTGGTAGCAGTAGTAGTTGTTGTTGTTGTCACTGTTGTTGTTGTAGTTGTCCTAGGCTCATCTGATCATGAGCCCAGTGGTCTGTAGCTGACACTGCCGTTCTCCCTCCGTTCATTATCTTCCTTTTGGGGATTGGAAGACAGGTGACGGGCGTTTCTATACCCGGGCAGATCCTTTACTCGGTTATGCAGATGCCACCTCATGAAGGCGTCCCTCTCCAGCACCATTATACAACAGAATGAGGATAATATTAATTTAAGGAGAGGCTGTTCGTAGTAATGTGGTTAGTATTGTGGTTAGTAGCAAAGTTTGAGTTAATGAGAGGGACCAAACAGCTGTAAGTTCGTAGAGAGAAGGTTCTTTAGCACGTCTTCCTTAGCGTTATCTTTTGCCCATCACGTCTTAACCACTCTCCCTGTAAGAGTATGTTAGTTATGGTTTTGTAATAACGTAAATTGCACTGAATACATACAGAAGATTATCAACGCGGCGCATACAGACCTAAACTGGCAAGAAAGAGATAACAGGGAGCCTAAATCGACGAGGATAGGGGCTCAGTGGGGTTCAACACTATAACAGAATACAGAATAATCTATGGGAAATTTACTAAACCCCAGATACAAGGTTCTAAATACGAAATCGAAATAATACAGACCTTGATACCAGTGAACAGCGTTGCCAGTTTAGCGATGTCACACTTACACCTTAGACATTACTTACAGCTTCATGGGGATTCTTAGACAAGGTTTAGCAATTATAGCATATTTGTCTGCAATTTCTAAATACGTTCGTGCTCGTCTTCTCTCTAATCCCTTTTGATATCAAGTCTGGGGAGGTTCGTGAATCTCTC
>JAGKTI010038948.1:0-10639 GCA_018397915.1 Birgus latro | reverse complement strand
CCCCCCCCCCCCCAGTCTTTTCTTTTAAGGATGGGATTAACGAGAACCCCTTGAGGACACAACCTGCGCCTTTCAGCTTCCTTGCCCAGGTCGCATTGAAATCTCTGGGATGAATATATTTTTCTACCTTTCGATTGTTAAAAAAAAAAAAAAAACTTAAGACAGCATTCTACCTGTCAAAAGGCACCAAGTTCACTTTAAGGCATATAACTATGTGAAATTCCATGAATATTTAGGGGAACAATGTGGACAGAATTCCGGGGTTCACAGTACACTATCAACCTTGTAGCAATCAGTGTTGATACCCACGGTGATTGAGTGTCCTTTGGTGGAAGGCGGTGGCTGAATCGGTAGAGAGGCGGCCTGCAGTCCTAATGGACCCAGGTTCGAATCCCGGCTGGGGCAGGGAACAGTTTAAGGATTTGAATTTCAGAATGCAAACTTTACTGACCTACCAGAAGAGCCGCCGACGTGTCGTAAAAGTACCCCCGCTAATACCAATACACCAGTCCTGTATGAGACAGCCCTAGCATGTATTCAGTATGGACGGTGGGTGTTAGCGCCCAAGAGGTGACATGTCGCGGTGTAGCAGGACTACTGGGCCATGTAATAGGCCACTGCTTCCGAGAAATAGGCCTCGGTGTCTTTGCCCACACTCGGACACATAGGGGAAAAAAAAAAGAGTTCTGGCCCGGAAACGACATCTCTATGCCCGTCCAGCCGCCCAGCTCTACAGACGGACACCTATTGATCCCAGTGATAACAACATCCTCCTCTGTCTCTGTCAGGTGGAGGGCAAAAATCTCCTAACGAATCAACCAACAGCATTCTTATTAAACAAGGAGATCGAGACACATATAACTTGGCATCTTTACAAGATACTCAAACTGATTGTGACCTTTCAACAGCTCATTCTGTCAGATGATGCATTAAACTTCTCTCCTAGAGGATACTTCATAATTGAATAATCATGTGGTAGCAGCAGTAATATACAATAAATAGTCGTGGAGTGAGTAATAATAAGAACTCTGTAAATACATTTTTACCCTCCACCTGACAAAGTCAGAGGAGGGTGTTTTTATCACTGGGATCAATTGGTGTCCGTTCGTAGAGCTGGGCGGCACGGTGGCAAGGCAGCTGGCCGGGCACAGATTTTGTTCCCCGGCCAGAAATGAGAAAGTATTCGCTACTGAGTCGTGAAATTTCACATAGTTATGTGTCTTATAATGAACTGGTGCCTTTTGATAAGTAGAATGCTGTATCTTAAATAGTTTTTTTTTTTTTAAATAATAATGACAACGTGCAGTACAAAAATAATTTTTTCAAGAGATATCAATGTGACCTGCGCAAGGAATCTGAAGGGCCCCGGTTATGTGTTCTTAAGGCTTTCTCCTTATGCCCACCTTTAAAAGAAATTATAGGAGGGGGGGGGAGAGGGTCGTTATGCGCTTGGTTAGGGGAGCAGAAAGGTGGGGGTTATGTGTTTGGTCAGCTGGAGGGTTGCAACAGCGTTGCGTTGCCTATGTCTTTAAAACTCAGCCTCTTGGCAAGAATATAATGAAGCTGGGTTAGTTTAAGGTAAAAATGTACTTAATACATAAATCACAGTGGGCTTTTTGAGCGAGCTCGTTTAACTAAAGGAGGCTTCATAGCCAGGCTTACCCGTCCCTCCAACAAATCATTACATTCTACAGCCAAGTATTACAAAGAATAATAAGAGAATCAGAGCAGTATTGTTAATATTACTTTTATCTACAAATGCATTATTCTTTAGTCTCGCCTACGGATAATAGAGTTAATAAGTTTGTGTTGAAGTTAGATGGCACTGCACAAAGCACCGTCTTGGGTCGATTGAGAAAGAGAGAGAGAGAGAGAGAGAGAAGAGGGGGCGGGGAGTGGGATATACACCAGCGGTCGGCCTTAAAGCAGCTGCACTCACACACTCACAGACATTAGTGGCTGGGGAGTGGTGGGGAAATGGCGGAGAGAGGACGACAGGAGGAGGAAAGAGAAGATAGGAAGAAGGAAAAGGAAGAGATTAGGTAGGAAGAAAAAAAGATAAGAAGAATCAGGGAATAAATAGGTGACATGAGGAGAAAGAGAAGAATGCAAGAAGAATGGAAAGACGTGGAGAGAGAAAGAAGAAGAAAGAAAGGAGGAGGAAAGGTCATCTGGACTGGAGGAGGAAGAAAAAGAAATGCAGGAGGAGACAAAGCAAAGAAGTGATTACAGGAAGAGAAAGGAGAAAATGAATCAGGAAAGAGAAAAGGAGAGGAGGAGAAAGAACAGAGCATAGTGAAGGATGAAGGGAAAGAGGTTATGACTCGAGGAGAAAGAAAGGAACCAGATAGTCTGAGTGGGAAGGGGAAGGGGGAACACGAAGAAGAAAGACTGAGGTGGCAGACTAAGAGGAAGGGTGGAGAGGAAAGGAAAATGATTAGCGAAGGAAAAAAAAAAGAGAAAGGAAATCTATAGGAAAGCTGAATGAAGAGGGAGGAGGATATGAAGGATGTAAAACAGGAAGGAGTGAAGCAGATGGGCAAGTCAAGAGGAAACAACGGGAAAGGGAAAGAGAGGGGATAGAGGGAAGAGAGGAGAAAAACGGGAGAGGTGAAATCAGTAGGCTCAGAGGAATGTGGGAGAGGAAAGGGGGTAGGTAAGGAGAAATGCAATATCGAAAGAAAGGAAATAAACGGGCAGATTGAATAGGAACGGCATGAACAGAGGGAGAGCAAAGAGGAATGGGGAACAAAGGAGGGGAAAAAAAGGAAGATACAGGTGTAATCAGGAGGGGAGGGAGGGAGAGAAAGGAAAAGAGAATGAATGGAAGGTTTAATGGAGAATGTATGCTGAATAGAAAGGGGGGGAGAGAAGAAAGGAAAGATAACTAGAATGAAGAAGCGAAGAGATAAGACATAGGTAGGCTGAGTAGAAAATAGAATGAGGGAACGAGAAGAAATTATGCGGGAAGGAGATGAGAGGCAAAGATGAAAAGAATGTAGGAAGAGAATGGTGGCGGAAGACGAAAAGGAAAATCTGTAGGAAAAGAACGAGGCAGGAATAAATTTGAGAGGAAGGAGAATGGGGAGTGCGAGGGAAAGGAAGGAAACAGACAGGTGGAATGGAGAGGGAAATATAACTGAGGAACAGAAAAGCAGCGGGAAAGTAGAAAGCAAAAACAGAAAAGGAAAAATGGGCAGGTAGCAGGGAGGAGCGAAAAATAAATTGGAATGCGAGGGGAGGAGAGGGGGCGTCTTGAAATAAACTAAGAATAAAGGAAGAGGAGGAGGGAGGGAAAGGATAACCGAATGAATGGCTGAACTGAAAGGAAAGGGAAGGAAGGCTGGCTCAAAAGGAGGTGGAAGAAGAGAAATGAGTAGAACGGTTCGGAAAGAGGAGATTAAGGAAAGGAAAGATATAAGTTGGTTAAATAAGAGAATGGGGAAACTTGATTGAACTAGAGAAGGAAAAGAACAAAGCCAAAAGGAAGGTAGGGAAGGGAGAGAGAGAGAGAGAATACCTAAGGGGATACGAGAGGAAAGAACTGGAATTAAGACCGAGGCTGAGCAGAAAGAAGACGAAGGGAGGGAAAGGAAAATTGAATAAGAGAGGAAAGGGAAAGATGCCGAAAGAATGAAAAGGAAGAAAGGAGAGGTAAAATAAAATGGTGTAGGCGAATGAGATGAAAAAGAAGAGGAAATCTAATTAGAAAGGAGGTGGATGGAAGAGAGGAGAACAGAAGAGGAAACACAATACCTGAGGGAAAATGGTAAGTGTGCATGTGAAGTGTGGACTATACTCAGACCTAAAATTGCCTACTCTTCATCTAGAATGCATACTTGTAACAAAAGACTAAAACTAGAGCATGGCACTAGTCACGAAATGCTTTGGAAAGGTTGTACAGCTGTACGATTGGTTTATTAGGCAATTGAGTTAGGGTAAATAAGATGCAAAATGACCAAAACCTCCGCCAATATAAGGAAACAGGAGTGTGTGTGTGTGTGTGTGTGTGTGTGTGTGTGTGTGTGTGTGTGTGTGTGTGTGTGTGTGTGTTTTATGAGTCCTACTCTGGACATAGGCTTCACAGCTTGCTCCCACGTTCCAGTAGTCCTCCTACATACCACACACCTCTACATGTCACCATATAAACGCCGGGAAGGATATACGATTAACCATTTGGCTGCGTATGGTTTCTCTGTCTGGAATAAAATCGTTAGGAGTGTATCAGAGAAATATACTCAAACCCAACCATTTAACTGCCAGTATTATCAAGGCTTTGACACTGTTGGCCATGTTTCTGCTGAATAAACCCTCCTGTAGTTATTGTTGGTAATATAAATGTTTAAACAACGCAATGGAAGAGTGAAAACGGATAATACCTAATTAGTACGACATTTTTTTTTTATCCTTGCCTATCCCAGACGTACTTACTCAGCACATGACATATCTCAAAGTGAAGAGGTTAAACACAATACCTTTTAGAAACAATCTCCTTTACTCACTTACTAGTCTTAGTTTTCTTGATATAATCCTGTTACCGTTAAGCAATATTAAACAGACTAAAAGCAAACTTCTCATAGTAAAATGAATAAAAACTGTCTCCTTTAGATCCTTCATTACGATTAAATATTAGTTTATTCTTGATACCTCCAGTGTATATACTTCAAAGGACTTTACTACTGAATGAGTTAGTGAAAACTACATCTAACGTCTCACGTTTGTGCATTCGGGGTTAAGGAGGAGGACTGTTGAGAGGAGGGGGAACAGACAGGAAGAAACAGCAATCAATAGAGTTAATTATGGAAAAGGAGAGGGAAACGTCATTGAGCAAGACGAATTTTTTTTTTTTTTCATGCAGCCTATATTACTGATTACCGATCAGTTTGAAAACAACATTAATCTTAAATAGTTAACACGGTAAGAACTAACGGGAACCACTATTTAAAAAAAAAAAAAACTGGCGCGGGAGAAGGATGCTTTCACCCAGTAACACCGATATAAAAGCCGGCTGGTTATGTAAACGTCCCTCACCTCACTCCCTACCCCTCAAATGGAAGATGGTGACGTGCAGGAAAAAGACGCCATCAGCCTGCAGTCCACCAGGTTCTCGTTCAGGTGTATCTGGGGCCACAACAACATCAGAATCAATCGTACTTTTTTTTTTTTCCATTCCATAGGCTGCCAGGGGATTTTATTCAGTAGAACCATTGGCAGTCAAGAGGTTAACTAAAGCTGTAGACTGTCTAACCTCTATTTACTCAGAATCAAATCGTCTGCTGTAAGATGGAGTAGAATTCTAAAACTGTTACGACTTTGAAGGGGTTAAACGCTTCTATCCTCAAATTCCTCGGTTTTCTCCCCTCTCTCAGCTATTGCCTTACTGTTTCATCATTTTTCTTCATACTTCCAACTCTCTCTTTCGCCAACGCTTTCCATTTTTCATTCGATTCTTCATCGTCTCCGTCTTGTGTCCTCTGTTTCCACTGCCCCTGCACTCTCTCTCTCTCTCTCTCTCTCTCTCTCTCTCTCTCCCTCNTTTCTTCATACTTCCAACTCTCTCTTTCGCCAACGCTTTCCATTTTTCATTCGATTCTTCATCGTCTCCGTCTTGTGTCCTCTGTTTCCACTGCCCCTGCACTCTCTCTCTCTCTCTCTCTCTCTCTCTCTCTCTCTCCTTTCCTCTCTATTTGCACAGTCTCAGCATTTTCTCGTTTCTTCTTCTCGTTTTTATCTTCCATCTTCCATCCCCTCTCACCATCGCCTTTACTTTAATTTCCTCCCCCCTTTCTCTGTCTGTGTGTCTGTCTGTGTGTCTGTCTGTCTGTCTGTGTGTCTGTCTGTCTCTCGTGACGCCAGCTACTTCGCTTTGGAGCCCGACGTACACACATCAAAGAAATAATAAACTCTACCATTACCATCGCGTGTGTTAACTCTGTGTCCCACGCCATTAGACTTTGACCAATAGGATTTCTATCGGATGAACAAAATCGCCTGCAGTTATAAAGACAACAAGACCTCATGTGGGTTTGTTATAAGGGAAGAATTAAAGGAGATAGTTTTTAACTGTTTTATAGTGCCGTGCATTTGGACACCCACCTCCGAACGTACTTCCTGCGTTATATTCTTTTTACTCCAGCCGGGCATAACACTGACATCTCTCCATCTTGAATGCTGAGTTGTAACAATAGATTAGAAGCAGAATTTTACGCTTGTCATGATGGAGTCTCTATGGAAAGGATGCAGCGCTGCAGCATTGTCTTTTTCTGCCATTGAGCTACGTGAAATAAGCAACAGAAGAATGAAAGTCTGAGCCAAGTTAGTGTAAAAGAACAATAGTACTTTCATAGGAAAACCAAAAGCCATATTTACTTGGTCCACGAGCGCTGATACAAGTCAGTTCTTCCCATATATCTTTTTCATTTTGTTTTATCTTCGTTTTGCATAATGCCGTCTCTTTCATTGTTTTCTTCTCTTCTCATTCACACCTCTGACATTTCACACTGCCACATGAGTCTACCTTGTTTTCCTGGGCACTGAGCAGACACTGGACCTGAAGACTTTTCTTTATTTTTTGGCTTTTCTGTAGGGAAGGGAATAAGCAGGATCCCTGTTAACAATCCTCACCCCCCTACGCTTCCACTCCTTCATTCTCTCCTTCACATTATTCAGGAGAAATGCGAGGAATGTTCTTTCTTCCCTATCAGCAAAGATTAAGAAATTACACACGAACAAACAACTATAAGAAATGTATATGAAGAATGTGTGTGTGTGTGTGTGTGTGTGTGTGTGTGTGTGTGTGTGTGTGTCTGTGTGTGTGTGTGTGTGTGTGTGAATCTCAGTTTGGACCTCAGTGTACTAGTGGCTAAAATATTCCCCTGAAGAGAAAACACTTGTTCTGATACCAAGCTTCAAGCCACACTTAACACTCTCCTCCCAGCTCGGCGGGTAGCCAGTCACCTGCTGTGTAGAACACACAAAGATTTTAAAATGTGTAGTGTACAGAACCTATCAGTGAGAATGAGGTGTTAGATAATCTCCGAAGCCAACGGTGACAGGACCCTATGCTTCTTCCCTAACTGATTTCATTATCAGCGTAAAAGGTTATTACGCTGCGAGTAAACGAGTTTGCTCTTACATAATATCCCGGCAGCTGCTAGATACTTCCTCCTCCTCCTCCTCCTCCTCCTTGAATAAATGTGTTTGCTCCTGCACAATATCCTTACATTTGCTAGATAATTCCTTTTCCTAGGCCTCGTTTTCATTCTTCTTCACTTTCTGTCTGTATCAAACTAGGGGGTTTAGTCGTGGGATTAAGAGACTCCCTCGTACGTTATTTCTTTCCCCTTGAAATATTGCTGTGGTGGGTGCGACTGTCAAAGGCGTCTTCTGTCGTTCGTTTGATATGTACGCATATTTCTTCGTTTTACCCACGTCCCCGGCCCCACACCCAACACCGCCTCTTCCCATCCAAGACTATCTAACAACAACTGCGGAACTAAGTCGGGATTTACAAACAGACTGTCCCTCATAAATACGATATGTTTCGGCAAGAAGGGTAAGAAAAGAAGAATGCAGCCTCTTCCCAGGTATCCTGTTCTTACCGCAAAAAAAAAAAAAAATCATCACAGTTACAAGAGATCACTGACCGTAAGTATTTTGCCAGTCAATGTCAAAAATACTGCGGTCCGTAGAAAAAAAGCAATTGCAAGCAGCAGCAGCTGACTATAAGTTTGCTTGTGAATACCCGCGACTTGATCGACCAACGCATCCCGTTGACAAAGGATTATTAACACTGTCAGTTTCTTATGATTTACTCTCAGGTTAATAATATTGTAATGACGTAATGCCTTTGCTAGAACAAAATACTGGAGTTGTCCTGACCAAGAGAGTTAACAGCGTCGGCATCAACACTCGGATTCCAGTGCTCAGTAAAAGCTATATATTTATGCAGCTCCGCCCCCATCCCAGCGAACCCCCACTTCATCCCATCTGTCGCCACTTCACGTCTGCTGGATCGATTGGCGCATCACGCTGACTAAGGATAATTAATGAAATGCAGATAACCAGTGACCTTTCCCACACTGATGTTTACGCCGTGTAGGCCAGCTTGCTATCTTGTGTGGCGTTCACTTGCACCGGGAGTG
The DNA here is from genome assembly GCA_018397915.1 of Birgus latro. Classification (NCBI taxonomy): domain Eukaryota; kingdom Metazoa; phylum Arthropoda; class Malacostraca; order Decapoda; family Coenobitidae; genus Birgus; species Birgus latro. The sequence goes on along the minus strand of JAGKTI010038948.1, from coordinate 2,495 downwards.
TGAGGGGAGTCGAGGCGATATGTAAAATGAAATAACTACTGTGAGGCGGAAGTACATGACACAAGAAACGTAGGAAAATAAGATAACTGCACTTTGCCGGTTGGTTCATACTAAGCTGCTCATGTTCAAGACTATAACTACTCTGCGAGAATAAAACCAGGATAAGTAAGAAGAAGGTTTCCCCAACTATCGCCAAACCCTCCATCCTAATTTGGTATGATAAAGTGAGATCATCAGGCGACATTATAACAAGTGCATAGAAAGTTTAAAGGGGCTTTCGAATAGAAAACTACTGTATTTCAACTTGATAAAAAATAAAAAAAAATCTCTAGGAAATGTGATCCATAGAGTAACACAGATCTTGGACCTAACATTTGTCACACCTATGGTTATCATGCCTATTTTTAAAATTAGCAGCGGAAGTAGCATGCACCATGATAGCAGGCAACATCCACTCGTCCACTAGTTTCCGGTATTATCAAACTAGTGTTTACATAGCTGTCTTTTAAACTGAAACCGATTTTCTTTTTTCCCGGGGCAGACACCCGAGAGTGCTGCTTTCGGGTGTCTGCCCTTTCCCCTACTCCATCCTTCTTTCCTTCCATCCTCTTCGGTCTTCCTTTCCTTCATTCTTCCCTCGTCCTTCTGCTTACGGGTAACTTGTCTTTCTTTCCTTCATTCTTTCCTCTCCTTTCTGCTTGTGGGTGACTTTACACTGAGTGACAAGCCAGATGATGTACACTAGGAAACCACTTACTATGCTGGGTGGTAACCATATAACGAAATTTTGGCGCCTGGTAGTTTATTGGGTCATTATGGCGCTCAAGTCGGATTGAGCCGGTGCAGGTTTATATCCAAGGGCTGGTTGGGGTTTATTGCTCATGTAATGCCATTCAGGGATGAGAAAGGCTGGACACTCTCATCTTAAAAGTCAGGACTAACTTGCCTAGCCCCGGGCTTCTACGCTCCTCATGGGGCAAAGTAGGACTGGATGATGAATGAATGATGATGATGATTTTCTTTTATACTCGTTTGATTTGATTTTATATTTGCTTGATCATAATTTATATTCGCTTGATTTGAGTTTATATTCGTTTATTTCCATTCTGCCCTGGCTATTTATGATTAATAATTTATTGGCATTTTCTTTCCATAATCATTTCATCCATACAAACACCTCTATTCAGCCTCACCAAATTCTTCGCGCCAATAAAATTTTCAAGTGCACGAGCTTGTACACATAAAGCAGTTTTCTAAATGAATGATCATCTTCGTCATTCAACATTCTCATGTGAATGTACAGTATATAACAAACATAACTTCATGGTCCTGTTCTTCTTCCTCTGCACACCCAACCTTAACTGGCTTGAGGCTGGCCTAGTTGAGGGTTATTACTGGAACGTGGAGGGAAGGGATCATCCTGGTGTTCAGAGTTCTTTCTCGTCTTCATCTTCGGGGGCAGTGGCTTCAACGACGCGTGCCTCGAAGTACTGGGCTGTGGAGGGTACCAGCGGGCTGCCTCGATGAAGAAACGGTGCAGCAAGTTGCCCTTAAAGTTTCGTATAAACAGGTATGGACCAAAACGCTGCCCAAAATACTTGGACCGGATGCCTGGATGTTTCACCCATTCCCTCACGTGTACTCCATGGGCTAACACTTGTCTAGTTGTTGAAGCCAGGGTCCCGCTCGTCAACAGAAGGATCGATGTGACTAATTACCTTGTGGGTGTGGCTGAAATCCTTGAGATTTAGATAAGTCGCCCCATATATACTGCTGAATAATGTGAATCAGGTTCTTATTTCTCGTTTGATGCTTTGAAGATGAATCACAGGCATTATGAAAAGTTTCTAAGATTCAAAGACTTAGGACTCGACCTCTTCCATTTTTTTTTTTTTTTAAAGAAAGTATCATCATCTCAACAATTATTCCTAGGTAGGCAATGGGAGCTTGATTCATGAACGAATAGTCCGTTACTTCAGAGGAAAAAACATTTCAATCTACACTCGCCTAACATGAGATGTCAATAATTCAGTAAATGTTTCTTGGTTCCACATTTTCAATATAATGTAAAAATGTATCTGTTTCCATTCTTAGACGTGTGAGCATCTAAGGTGTTCTTGTAATTGGTCACCGAGAAAGTTCAGTTCTATTTGTTTGTTTTAGAAGTTTTATAACAATAGTTACAGTTACAGTATGCTGATGGTGAAATTTTCAGAGAAGGTACGGTTTATCACATTTTTTTTTTTTCAACAGAACTCGGTAAAACTCCATGGTCACGCAAGAAACCCACACTGTCCATAGTGTTCTCCCAAAATTTCTGGATCTCAAGATATTTGTAACTACACCAGTGGCAACCAACCACCACAGTAGCAATCTTCAAATTGATTCACATTTTTCCAGCCACCTTACTCACGACAGCGACCTTCTGTGTTTAACAGAAAATAATCAAAGAAATCCATGGACATCCAGAATACATAGTCTTTGAATCCAGGCCT
>JAGKTI010038947.1:0-10639 GCA_018397915.1 Birgus latro | reverse complement strand
TGTGTGTGTGTGTGTGTGTGTGTGTGTGTGTGTGTGTGTGTGTGTGTTGTGTATACATATAATATAAACTCGATAGTGACAAACTGACTCCACCTCATTGCAGAAAATGTGGAAGGGCACCTGTAACACCCCTCTATTGATGGTTGAAGGAAAGTCCTGGAGTAGCTATTTACGGCCTTTAATTGTGGAGCACAGACATATAGGTGTAGCCTCAGTAGTTGTTAGCCCTCGACTGCCTGTTACATATGGTTGGAGTTGGCTGGCAAGCCTGGGTAACGCTGCTTACGTCTGCAGATCTAGGGTACAGTGGGAGGGGGAGCATACAGTGGGGGGGCATACAGTGGGGGTGGCATACAGTTGGGGCATACAGTGAGAGAGGCATATATACATATATATATAAGGGGAATGGTACAATACTCCCCCGGGTGGTTAAGATTGGTGTCTCCTGACACTAGAGAGGAGTTATATGTGGTGGTTCATATGACTAAGGGAAACGAATGATTTGTACAGGTAGGAAGTATGATACAGGGGAAGGAGGGAGGGATTATGATACAGGGGATGGGAGGGAGTAAGTATGATACAGGGGTCGAAGGGAGGGCATGGCCATGTCAAGGGGATGGAAACTAGTGATATACATTGTTACAAGGGGGGGTATGTTGATATAAGATACACATAGAGTCATGTCCATATATGATACAAGGAGCAAATAGAGTATGCAGTCACGCATGTTCCAATATCTATATAAGTACTGTACATAACTCTTGTGAAATAGGGTACACATGTCTTGTTTTTTTCTTTTTTTTTTATTGTTTCTATGTTAGTTTCTATTTGTCACACATTACGTATCAGAGATATGTCAACATTTGCTGGTGGTACTTTTTCGGTCCACAGTTTATGCAACTTATCAGGTGGCATAGGTAGTCACTGAAGGGAGGTTAATCTTGGGGAGGGTGTACTATGCCAGTAGAAACTCTGATTTCCTGTAGTCTGTGTTCCATTTTCCGGAGACAACAGTGCACTGCACAGAGGACGAGAAGAAAACCTAAGAAAGAGATGACAACAGGGGGAAACACAATGGTTGGATAAACCCATGAACGGCTGAGGGCCAGAGAAAATTCATCCATAATGAAGTCCCTGTCATTGAGGAATGTTAGCATACGCATGTTGGGGGAGATAACGGTAATGTTAGTAGAAGGCAGGTTGGAAGGCAAGTCGATTGGTTGGAAGATGTCATAGGAGTGTTTACGGACTGTTTGGTGATAGCGAGTGGCGTAAGTGATGACTGACTCTTATTTGACGGTACAATAGTCCAATTCTTTGTGGAGACTACTAGCAGGTACGGAGCGGACTGAAGTACCAGGACACATGATGGTGACAGAAATGGGAACAGTAAAGAAAAAGTACTGGACGTGGTTGAGGTGAGCATAGTGGACTAGAAGTACAGGAGCTGGAACAAAGGAAGTCATGTGATAGGAGGAAATATTCTGAAGGGACAGAGACTTGCAATAAGGAGTTGTTGTATCGGAAGGGGAAGGGAATAATGTGGAAAAGGTTGAAGGTGTTGTCAGAACGGAGAGGGATATGGACGACGACGTATGTGGTGAGAAGAGTGGCCTCGAGAACTGGAGAGTAATATTCGAGAGAGGAGTAGGGGAGTACTAGGGATAAACCGAAAGTCGAGTGAGTCCATTCTAATACAGAGCGGAGAGCTGAGATAGGTACTAAGTCTGCAGTGACACGTTCATTAATAGCATCGACTAGGATACGAACCAAGGTAGTGACCTGAGAGAATAGAGTCAATGGCTAGTTGGAGATTATCCATGTTGAGTTTGAGTTAAAAGAACTGAGAAATAACGTTGAGATTGGAGATGTGTTGGTTTAAGATGTTGGTGAAGTTGTTCAGAGTGTAAGTTACTTCATTTAGGTGGGTTGTAATCTTCTGTAACATAGTGTGTGGGACTTTGAAGACTCGGCATTGAGATTCTAGTGCGGAAGCAAAATGAGCTATGTCAGATTTAAAGCCGGAAAGGTCACGGGCTGTAGCGACGCCAAACAAACTGCTTATAATCTCACCTCCGAGGGCAAAGAGATCTCGTTTCACACGAGAACGACCTAGTCTTGATTTTGTGGAGCTGGTGCGCGTAGGCAGGCAGGGCGATGGTTACGTCGGCCAGGTGCGCAAGATCGTAGCGCAGGGAGACTACATCTTCTATGCATTACCTCGCCTCCCGAGCCGACCAAGGCCCCGGGACGTACTCCACCACCATCGTCCTCACCCGACCCAGACCCTAGGAGGGTCAGCACTGCCAGCAGGTAGACCACTATCATCATACCAAGAAGATTAGGTGAGAATTAATGGGAGAGTTCCTGGAGAGGTTGATGGGCAGAACACAGTTTGGATCGATACTGATTGGTTGATGAATGAGTATGTGTAGGTGGAGATGAAGGAGACTGATGAATAGGTGGAGATGGGGTAGATTGAGGGATTTGTGGAGTAGGAGGGAGAGCAGTAGGTTGTGCAAGTGGTTCTTTCAACATTAGGCCCCGTGGAGCACGTTTTAGATCGTCAGCATGGACCCACTTAGTATCTGTATTGGAGAGGTCACGGATGTGGAACTTGTTTGCATGTTTATTCAGTACGCGATGGGGGCCGGTATGGGGATGAGCAAAGACTAGATCACCGACGTTGATAGTGATAGGAGAGGCAGATTTATGTTGGCGTTGTATCATGTCCTCCTTAGATGAAGCGAGATTGGAAGTTACATACTGATGGATTGTTTGGAAATTGGCCAATTTTACTTTACATAGTCATCCATGTTATAGATTGGGTCTGGCTTTGAGGATAACAGGGTTTATGGTTGGTGCTTGTCAAAACCAAAGAGGACAAAGAAGGGAGATTCGCCAATGGAAGCGTTGATGGAGCTATTGATTGAGGATGCCACTTGGGGAATCCAGTCATCCCATGACGAAATATGGGAGCCTAGGTGCCTTAGGCACTCTAAGATTTTTCAATTGTGGCGCTCTACAAGGCCATTGCAAGCTGGATGGTTAGGTATGACACTGCATTTATTAATTTTAAAGCGGCGACAGATCTCCTCCAGGAGGCTATTGTTGAACTCAGTACCGTTGTCAGTGAGGATGGTATGTGTGCAATGCCATAAATTTTTGTATATGTTTTAAGCAGTGTAAGTGTAATATAAGTTAGTATAAGTATAGTGTAAGTGTAATATAAGTGTAATTTACGTTAGTTTATGTTTGATGTAAATGTAATTCTGCACCCTGTTTAGATGATGCAATGGATGGGAAGTGGACCTTGTAATTCATTTTTGGGCTTGATCTTAGTTAAAGTGTAGTAGGGGAGTATTATTGTTAATATGTGGACCGTGTGGAGCGAGTTGGACTCGCAAATTCATGTCTGGTTTCGATAAAGAGGTGAAGAAAGTTTATTCGAAATTAAAATTCACGATGAGTCATATTTACACTTGGAATTTAGAATTTTGTAGTTGAGTTTGTGTTTATCATCTTGTTGTACTAAATAATAATGTCTAAGAGCTTAGGTAAAGTATGATTATTGATTATGGCCATTTTTAGCCGCGAAATTAATTTATTGTTCACTGTCGCCAGATCACGTAGGCCAGAACCAACGCGAACAAAGAAAAATTATGTCAATGCGTGAGATTAGGCATCGTTTTAAATTGTTAGACCCATGTTATTGCCACAAAATTTAAATCATCATAAAAATCATCATGTCATTTTGTCTAAGTAAAGGACTTTGTAAATTCTTTGTTGCAATATTCCTGGACGATGGTATAACAAGCTGACTGTAGAGTAATTGGTCGAGGTCAGAACCGGTTGTAAGAACGTCGCAGGTTTTTGTGGGGCGTCCTGCCCGTGGGGCGTCACTTCTGCCTGTAAGCTCATGGAGGACGGAACTCCGCAGGTATGGTCCCGAGTAATTCACAGTATTTCTCCCCCATACGACACAATAATTAGCTGTCATTCTAACTGTATATAAAGTAAGTTGTCTGATAATATTTTCCAATACTATTATATGACTTCTGCCTGTAACCTCATGGAGGACGGAACTCCACAGATTGTGGTGCGGCGACATTAAGTCGGGATTGCTGTCTGGGAATGTCCCGCAGTCCTAGTGCCAAAGCCCTTACCATTTCCACTTAGTTCTTATCAATTCACAGTTATCGACTATGATGTCGTATGGTCCACTTAGTAAGCCTTTATTCATGAAGTGAAATATTTTGGTTAGAAGCGAGTGAGATGCGGAGTGATGTATTGCTCTATCATGCAGAGTACTGCAAGTGCTGAGACTATATATTAAATTATTCTTGGGCATCTGATTATTTACATAGATATGTTATGTTGTGCAAACTTATGGAAAATAGGGATGATTTCACTAAATGTAGAGTAAACTGTGTAACACGTTGTAAACCTGGGTATTACTACGAGTCCTTTTGAGACCGTGGTTTATATGAGTTTCTCCTGTGGTTGTAATTTTCTATTTCGCAAGAGTACCTCGTGACGAGTTAAGAGGTCGAGTTGAGTGAATTCTTTATGTACGTGGGTTTTGTATCGGGTGAGTAGTTCTTCTGTGAGCAGATTAATCAACATCTTGTTGAGTGTAAAGCCCAAGGTACTTCTACAGTGGTATACTCTCATATAATTATTTGTACTGTGATATGTGAGTCAGGCGATTTGTAAACTGTGGAGAAGAGAGCTTCCATTCCCTCAGTTAATTTGGTGGTATCGGGGACTAAAGTATTACTATGCTCCAGTAACTAATTCTTGTTCGTAGTTTTTTTTTTCATTTTATGTAAATTAAGGTTAGTAATATAGATAAGTATACTTTTCGTATGTGTTTGGTATAAATCCTCTGGGAAGTTATTCATGAGACCAAGTGGCCCGCAAGGCATGCTACTATCTATAAAAATCCACGCTCTCGTATATTTTTCTCACGCTACCCTGTTTACTGACATACACCTCATTGTCCCTTCTTCCATCGTACGGGACTAATATCTAATACTTTTTTTTCCCCGGCAACCGCAGGGTGGTGGCAGCATACCAAATTATTTCTAATATTATCTGATGGTGTTCTTTCCTAGTGTTAATCCAATTAACGAGGCCTTCTTAATATCTCTAAGATATCTTCTTTGGCAGTAACCAGAAGACATCGAATTAAATTCAGTCAGTCAAAGTACCGCCCAGACACTGTAGTGTAAGTCCATAAAATTCAATGCGGTGCAATCTTTATTAATTTAAATTACTCCATAGTGCTATCTTTCGCAACACGACACTGGTGTCATAAGTGGTGGAAAATTCATTTAAAGGGAACTCAAAATTGGCTCCCTTACACTGGTGGTCACATCGGTGGGATTTTCATTCTGAGGCCAGCGCTAAAATTTGCGCCCTTACATGTGGTGTACTGAACGGGCAAATTACGTGATCTACGAAGGCACGTGCAACACTTTTTGCGGTCTTATCTGAGAGGGGTACGAGGACACAGGAGCGTGAGAAGTTACTTAGTAGCGTGAGGAGTGGTCGATTGCTACAAACAAATACTCTGCGCCTGATCATGTAAGAGGGTGTTTTAGAAAATCGATGGACACTGTTTCTCATGGGCGTGGCGGAATTGGATATTATAAGAGTGGTGCAGGTAAGCCGGTGGAACCTTTGTGACGGTGGCACGAGATGCAAGAGTCACAGTGCGCATTGATATCGCGACGCATGGTTGGCCAATAGTACTCGAGACGTGCTTGGTGCAAGCATCGGTCTTTAGCTGGGTGGGATGCGTGAGGTGTATCATGAATGATGTGAATGACCGCAGATATCAGGTCAGTAGGGACAACGAGTTGGTGTACTTCTCTGTTGGGCAAATCCTTCCCTGTAAGGAATGTTTTTCTGTACAAGAGACCATCTTTTAGTATGAACTAAAGGTAAGGTTGAGGCATCTCCTGATTCGAGGAAATAAACTACTTGGGACCACATGGAATCTTTGCGCTGAGAGTTTTGAACATCCTCTGATGTTAAGGTTGTGCTGTCAGTGGTCTTGGGCTGCAGGGACGTGACAGGTCCGGCTACACGACGTGAGAGGGCGTCCGCGACTACATTCGATTTTCCTGGGACATACTGAAAAGTGGGATTGAAGTCCTGGATGGTGATGGACCATCTAGCTAACCTACCGGTGAGGTTGCGTCCCTTAAACAAATCACATAGAGGAAGGTGGTATGTCTGGATATGCACTGGATAACCATCTACTATGTCTCTGAAATGTTTCAAGGACCAGACGACTGCCAAAGCTTCTAAATCGGTGACACTGTAATTACGTTCAGCGGTGGTAAGTGCGCGACTAGCATACGCTATTACACGCTTCCTTGATGCTTGATCTAGTTGTATTAAAACTGCACCAAGTCCTGCACCTCAGGCGTCTGTGCATAGAAGAAAGGGTCTGGTATAATCAGGGAATGTTAAAATTGGGGCATTGACAAGAACTGCCTTTAGCGCTTGGAAAGCCTGGGACTGATCGTTAGTCCACACAAAGGATACATTCTTCTTTAGTAAGTGGGTTAGAGGAGCGGCGATCTTTGCATAGTCTTTAATGAATCTGCGATTGTAACCACTTAGGCCTAGGAAACTTCTGACATCAACCGTAGTGGTAGGTTCTGGGAAATTGATGATCGCCTTAGTTTTGTCGTCATTAGTATGATTGCCTTGTGTGTTGACGACATGGCCTAGAAAGTTGATTTTCTTTCTCAGGAAATCACATTTACTGAGGTTGATTTTCAGGCCTGCTAGCTGTAGGCGTTCCAATACTTGTAGTTCGGCAAAATGGTCAGGGACTGATTTACTGACAACAATGATGTCATCTAGGTAAGCAAAAAGAGAGTGGCCCATCATACCACTAAAGACCGAATGGGTAAGTCGCATGAATACTGAAGGAGCATTTTTCAAACCAAAAGGAAGTCTTTTAAACTGAAAATGTCCGGAAGGGGTGCTGAAGGCTGTTATTGGGCGAGAGGATTCTTCCATTTCGACATGCCAGTAACCACTGTGGAGGTCTAGGGATGAAAAAGACTACGTTATTTTCACCTAACGATTCTAGCAAATCTGTGAGGACAGGTAACGGAAAATGGTCTGGAACACTTACGGAGTTTACTTTACGATAGTCCACTACTGGTCTAAAGTTGCCGTCCTTCTTTGGGACTAAGAAAAGAGGACTATTCCGTGGACTGACGGAGGGTTCAATAGTGTCCTGAACTAACATTTTCTGTACCATCTGATCTGTCTGTTTTCTCAAGCTGTGAGGTAACCAATATGCTGGTATGTAAATCGGCTGAGTTCCTGGCACTAGGTCTACGTGATGTTTGACTAAGTCTGTCTTGCCCATTTGTTCTCCGGGTAAGGCTACCACATTTCTGTGAGCGTGCGAAAGGTCGAGCAGTTGAGATTTATGCTGTGGAAAATCTTTGCAATTTAGGCTTGAGAGCAGGTCAGGTGAATGAGTCGGACCAGATCCCGTAAAGTTAATGGCTCATATACGTGTTGGTTGACTATCATCATCAGTAGCATCAATAGGGATAGAGGATTCCTGGCACACCATTACGGCCAGTGGGTATACTAGGAAATCTCTGATCTATACACCACTTTTAAGTTTTAGTGGAGCATTTTTGACATTGAGCAAGTATAGATAACATAGACTGTCCTCTAAGATCGTGCACCAGGCTGACTCATAAGTTAAGCCAATCACACAACACGTCCCAGGTAGTGTTAGTACGTCCACTCCTTCTTTCGCACCTACAACACGAACAGAGACTTTGGTGAACTCATGCGGTAACAAAATTGTGCACGTATTCGTTACTGCACGCCTCGTCTCTGCGTGTTGGAGAACATTAGTTTGACTTTGTGAGGTAGGTAATTGAGACATGTATGAGTCGGCTGTAGTGCTATCGTTAGAGGAGGCTGGAAGAGCCTTTTCTGAATGCTGAGAGGATGTATTATCAGGTGTTTCCTTGCTCACAGTCAGTGAGGAAATGATCTCTGTATTCTCGGGTGATGATGATGATGATGGCTTGGCTTGTTCTGTACTCTTAGGGAATGCGAGAATCAGGGGGGACTGAATGACTGAAGTTACTGGCAGTACAGGATGGGGACATTTCATGCTGTAGACTGGGAACCCCAAAATGTCTATACTACTACAGGCAGGTAATAATGTAATGGAGTATTGTGCCATGGTGGGTAAGCCAATAAGGGCATCTGCTGGATATTTCAAGTCGTTAGTAACATGAAATTCTACTGGGAAAGGGAGCAAGGCACTGTTTAGTTATACTTCTAAAGTGACTCTTCCCTTGACCTTAAACTCTGAGCCTTCTACACCGCATAGGCGAATGTCAGGCAGTTCAAGGAAACTGACATGGTTGCAGTGGCGTTGAATGATTTCTAAGGAGGTATCAGAAATCAAGTTTACTATAGATCCGGTGTCCATGAAGAACGACGTTGGTATGTCATTACTCCGTCCTAGAATGACTAGACCTGAGGAAGTTATACGTCCTACATGGCGGATGGGGAGTTGGTGTTCTGTTGCTACGTCATATTGGTCCGATAGGGGTGCGGCGCTTCCCCCGACTGGTGGCGATTTAGGTAACGACACTCGTCTGTAGAGTGTGTCGTACTAGTCTTTCGATATCTGTATGTAGGGCGACGCGAACGGAAAGGTGTACGCCGTCTAGTTTGGGAGTAAGGCCGTGTGTGTTTACGGTCGCAACTGTTTGCTCGATGTCTGGGTTTTCCACAGTGCCAGCAAAGGATCGAGGACTGTCTGTTCTGTCGGACGCTAGATTGATCACGACCGGCGGTGTGGTCTGGGGGAGTGGTAGTGTGACAGACCTGAGATATCAAGCGTTGGTCTGTGGCCTGACACGTGTGGTTTGAACCTGTTCTTTCATGGATGGTTTTAGTAATCTGAACAATTTTATCTCCTGGATTGAAACCGATCGCCAGGGCTATTTCTCTCTGTTTAGGAATAAGCTAATGGAGGAATCTCTGGTAACCAAATAAATCTGTAAGATTGTTGAGTGAAATCATAGGAGCTCCATTTACGTTCTGTACCCATTTCGTGCCTATAAGTAATTGGTGGATCTCGCTACTAGTGGCTTTCATGGCAGCAGCTGCTTCGCGTAGTTTGGCATGTTGGGGGGGGGGGGACTTGCAAATCCTCATCCATCTGGGTGAGGAGATTAATGAACCCAATGAGAAATGCTGCATTGGAATGTTGGCAACAAAGTGTTATGAGTTCCTTACAGAAATCATCAAAGGTTGTTATGCCATGAAAATGTCCAGTACGGATCGCGGATCCGATATCTGATTTTCCTTGGTGTAAGCGACCCATGAGATAAGAGACTTTGAGGTTTCATCTGTAATCCGCCGATTGTGGATGTCGGTTTCTACCTCTCTGAGAAAATCGTAAACAGACCAAGTGGAGTCCTCGCCTGTAAATTTGGGACAATTGGCATCGTCGAGATAGACAGACTGGGAGTTTGGTTTATAGTTGGAAGCGTGGAAGTGATGAGAGTATGAGAGAGAGAGAAGGTAGTGGTAGTTAAGTGTAAGGGAGACGAGAGGTGAAGTGGGGCAAAAGAGTTAACGAGAGTGGTAGGAGTAAGGAGAGAATCAGGCAGTGTAGTAACAGGGGTAGAGTATAATGTATCTGGATGGACAGTATCTGGATGGGAAGTGTGTTGGGAGGCGAGTAATGAAGTGGTGGGTGGGGAGGAAGGCGGGGGTATGCGCGTCCGCTACGTAAATGAGTCACTGAATCGTCCTCGGCTTGTGGAGTGTGATCATTGGTTGTTTCTTGACTGAGATTGGGTGGAGTAAGTTCCGTTTATGCAAAGTATGACATGTAGTCTGCCGACGTAATATGAGAGATGAGGAGTGATATACATATAGTTACAGTATGAAGATGAGAAAATGTATCATGAGAATGGAAAATGAAATATATGGAGATGACGGAATGCTAGTTGCAATAAACAGTACGTGAGATGGGAGAAGAGTAATAAAGACTGGTGGCGAAGGTGAGGATGAAGTGAGGGGTAGAGAGATGAATTATGACAACAACACACAATCTGTAGAGAAAATCGGAGGATAATCTCTATAGAAAGTCAATGAGTGGATGAAGGTACACTAGCATAGTTACACAGCTGAGTGGTGAACGTAGTGGAGAGGGGAGGTGAGAGAGTTGATCAGCTGATGGGAGTACTGGGAGGTCACGTGGTGGCGACGTCAGAGGCAGGCGGGCTGAGACTGGTTGTGAATACGGCTTGTCGTAGGTATGTAGGACGAGTCTTGGAAGAGGTGGCGTTTCTCACTGGGCTTGAGTCGATACGTGAATAGAAAGGTTGAGTGGCGCAGTGGTTTAATCCGAAGCAGATGGGAGGCACTGAGGGGTGGACAAATGTCTCCACAGGCAGATGCAAAGCTGGTGAGTGGATTGTGGCACATGTGGCAGATGGCATTGACGTGGCAGATGCAGAGAGTGAACGGCAGACGCTGGAGAGGGCCACCGGCAGATGAACAGGTGTCTCAACAGGTGTCCAAACAGGGAAGACAGGTGCGGAGGGCGGCGGCGGCG
>JAGKTI010038945.1:0-10639 GCA_018397915.1 Birgus latro | reverse complement strand
GAGCCAACCCACCCCTAAATCACATCTTTCTTATGTTTCTGCCCGGAATCGTGCTAAGTCTGTTCTTCGCTCTGCTAAAAATGATTTCATCTCTCAACTCTCCAACTCGAATTCTTCCCGCTTTTTCTGGCATTTTGCCAAAAACCTTTCTAACAACTTTACCTCATCATCCTTCCCTCCTCTTCTCTACTCTGATGGTTCTGTAGCTATTTCTTCTACTGATACAGCAGATCTCTTTGCTCAGACTTACTTCTCCAATTCCACCTTAGACGATTCCAATGCTGCTATTCCTCCATCACTTCCCCCCTCTGACTTCTTCATGGCTGACATTAAAATTTCTTCAGCTGACGTATTTTGTGCCATCACTGGCCTCAATACTAACAAGGCATATGGGCTTAATGGAGTCCCTCCTGTTGTCCCCTTCTGTGCGTACACCCTGCCTAGGTAAACTCTTTCACCTTTGTCTATCAAATTGTACCTTTCCTTCTTACTGGAAATTTGCTCTCATTCAGCCAGCCCCAAAGAAGGGTGACCATTCCCAACCCTCTAACTATTGTCCAGTTGCTTTAACATCCTGTGTCTCAAAAGTATTCTAGTCTATTCTTAACAGAGAAAGTTTAAAGCATCTTTCCTATCACAACCTTCTTTCTGATCGTCAGTACGGGTTCCATCAGGGACGCCCCACTGGCGATCTTCTCAGACTCCTGGTCATCTTCCTTTCGGGACTTTGGCGAAAACTTTGCCATTGCACTTGACATCTCAAAGGCTTTCGATCGAGTCTGGCATAAATCTTTAATTTCCAGACTGCCCCCATACGGTTTTTATCCTTCTATCTATGCCTTCATCTCTAGCTTCCTTTCTGGTCGTTCTATAGCCCCTGTTGTAGACGTCCATTGTTCTTCTCCTAGATCTATCAAGAGTGGTGTTCCTCAGGGCTCTGTCCTATCACCAACTCTCTTCCTTTTATTCATCAGTGACCTTCTAAGCTGTACTGTACATCTAAGCCTATCCACTCGTATGCTGATGATTCCACCCTTCACCTTTCCATTTGGTTCCCGCTACGTCCATCTCAGCAGTTACTTCAACAAACAAGGGATGAGGCTATGGCACACCTTATGTCTGACTTAGCTCGTATCTCTCACTGGGGTAGAAATAATCTTGTTTTTAATGCATCAAAGACTCATTTCTTACTCGTACACCTATCAACCCGACAAAATCTTCCACAGGAGTACCCACTTATGTTTAATAATGTCCAGCTCGTTCCTGCATCATCTTTGAACATGCTTGGGGTTTCATTCACACGGAATTTATCTTGGAAAGAACATATTACATCTCTTGTGAAATCTGTTTCCAAGAGATTAGGTGTGCTAAGCCGTCTCTGAACGTTTTCTACCCCTGCACAGTTGTTGACTCTATACGCGGGCTTTATTCACCCCTGTTTAGAGTACAATTCTCATGTGTGGAGGCTCCCCACATACAGCTCTTCCCCTCCTCTTGTTGGCTCCCTTCAACCTCTGTCTCTTCGCCGGACTATTGTATCTTTATCTCTTTTCTATTGCTACTTCAATGGCAACTGTTCCTCTGAACTGTCTGCTTGCATTCCTCCACCTCTACGACGGGTACGTAGCACCCGTCTAGCAAACAACTTCTCATCCCTTTTCTGTCCAGCACTAATGCAAGAGTTAACCGTTACTCCCAGTCCTTCATTTATGCAACTGGTCAACTCTGGAACTGTCTTCCTCTGTCTGTATTTCCTACTTCCTATGATCTCCAGTCTTTCAAGCGCAGTGTGTCTAGGCATCTCGAAATGAACGGATCTTGAATTTGGCTCTCTTTTGTATTGTTTTTGTTTTTTTTCTTGGAAGGAAGAGTTTGTGGGCCCATGGCCTTTGGTTCCTTCTTCCTTGCGCAAAGAGAGAGAGAGAGAGAGAGAGAGAGAGAGAGAGAGAGAAGAATAAACGAGCCGTCCCAGCAACACAGTAAGAATCGCCTGACGGTGTGAAAGGGAAGCGTTTTATATGGTCTACTTTGTACGATACTAGGATTGTTCTGATCCGAAGGAGGGTATTCTGGTGTCGTTAGGAAGCTTATTAACATCTCTTCCTTACCGGTTTATTTGTGATTGTGTTCCATTACTATGTTTTTGTATGTTATTCATGCAGTCTATGTCGATATTAAAAATATATATGAAGCATAAGAGAGGATATTAATGGGTAATTTGGAAAAATCACTAAAGAGGTGTTATGGAGCTGCCTTACCCAACGTAAGGACGAACCTAAGGTTGGAAAATAAATCGCGAAGGTAGAGGTGTTAGGAAATCTCCTAATCCGTCGAGAATACAGGCGTGAGTGTTGACTAAAGCTACTGTAACTTCAGAATGGCGTTAAACACGTGAGGAAACTGAAGGGGTATGCGACTGTAGTATTTGGAATGGATGTGATGATCAACAGCCTCACTGACCCTCGCATCTGTACCCGCGAGGCTTGCACGGATGAAGGTATGTTTTTTTTCATCCGACGGAACTGGGCAAACGCTCACCACTTGAAAACAACAGCCGTCAGATTTCAGAGGGCCGTTTTCTAAGGACTTTGGAGATTTCACAACATTTCTTCCACAGCGATTTATTTTGCACATATCACCTTCGCATACCCTGGCATGATGTAAACAATGTCAGTATGAAAAAAAAAAAAGCAAGGTGTAATGTGCAAAATAAACCGCCAAGAAGAGCCTGATCTCCTTAGAATACGGGCTGTCATCTTACCTGCATCTAGTACAGTCAACATAAAAGGTGTGGCACACCTGGGATGCGATGGGTGTGAAATGAACGAGTTTTGTAAGACACGCATGAACTTATTAACCTATGCCTTTACAAACACAGCACCCAGAATGCGAACGTTTGTGCTATTTCGAGTCCCAATAATTACCAAGGATAATATTTGCACTTATAATCACAGGGGGCTCCATATATCACAGTGGTTTGTCCATGTTTCAGAATGACAAGTGCGGTAAGGTGTGTGTGATACTTTTTTTGTTGACTGTACATCAACACCTGCTGTTTGCCCATTCTCCAAGCTCTCCACAACCCATCTCCACCATCGTCTCCACTAATCTGCTGTCCTCCTGCCATTTGTCACATTTAGAGTAGAGTCTCTCCATATGCCACTTTATTACTTCCATCTCTTACAGTTCTTCGTTTTTTCTCTTGTATTTTTCCCAAAAATTTTACCCACCCCTCCTACACACACACTCACACACTCTGAAATGACCACAATTCTACTACTCCTTCTCCTTCTCCTCCTCCTCCTCTTCCTCCTACAACTACTACTACTACTACTATTATTATTACTACTACTACTACTGCTGCTGCTACTACTACTGCTACAACTACTACTACTACTACATGGTGAGAAATTAGTATGGACGCTACAAGTGCCTAAAAAATATTTAAGACAGATGTGCTTCCTAGGCTGCTGCTGTTTGTGTTTACCTGTCATGGCGGGTTCGCCAGATCAGTGAAAATTTTGTATATTGTTTACACTGAGGTATCATTTTCTGGACATACCTTCAAGATTAATTATTTAGTTGTATGAACAGTCTATGAGAGACGATGTGAAGTTTTCCCCAAAAATAATGGCGGAAATATTTATAGTGAACAGCTTATTGTGTTTTGTAACATCAGCTAAGAAGGACTATCCTTATGAAAGTATCTTTGATATTGTACATTCATTTTACTCACACGATGTTATTAAGAAAGCTAAAGAGACATTATGTAATTTACTTAATGAAGATGTGAGCTGGAGGCGAGACCCCGAGAAAGTCCAGAAAGACTTAAGAGATGTGCTTGACTTTCATGAGCGCTTTATGAAAGATAATATGAATGTTCACTTCGTAACTGACTCCCATAAAATGATGCCACCTGTGGGCATGGAAGTGCTGGCGCCAATACTACAGATACTTGTGGCTGAGACTAATAAGATAAATGAGATGCTGCCAAAAATATTAGATATAAAAAGTGAAGTAGTCAATACGGCTGATACAGTACGGGAAATGAAAATTGAGATGACTGATCTTAGAAAGAAGTTCTCTAGTGCTATATGTGGCATGGAGGAGGTCACTAGAGACATTACCCTCAATGAAGCTGACATATTAGATTTTACATCTCTTAGAAAAACGTCCTCTGATGAACCTCGACCAGGTATGTCCTCAGAACGACAGGGAGTAGCAATCGGGACAACAAACCGAACTTATGCTGAGGCGGTCTGTACTAATCAGGAAGATGGAGTCAGGGATGCTGTTGTGGGGAGATGTGAGCGTGGTGATCCATGGATGAACAGAGAGGAAGGAGTTCATGGCTGGAGGGAAAATGAAGAGACTGGCAGTGAAGTGCTGATGGACATACAGCAAGGCAACGAAGGCGCGAGGACAAGGAGAGGAGGTGAGAGTGAAGGGTTGAAACATTTTCAGAGGGGAGTGGGAGGCGGTGTGGGTGTGCGGGGTGGTGCTGGGGTGGCGGTGTGCAGCAGTCCAGCACCCTGCGTTTCTGACCCTCGTACTGGGGCCATCACTAAGGGTATGAGCCTCATCCTTCCATCTCAACGTTTGAAATCACCTGATGGGAATGTAGGTAATGAGAATCCATGGACGACTGTGCAAAGGAAGGGTGACAGGCGGAGGGGGACAAATAGAATTTCTGGAGTTAGAGGATCAAGGAAGTGTGATGGCACAACCTTTAAAGCAGCAAAGAGGTTTGTTGATGTATATATTGGAAGAGTGGATTTAGAGGTAAAGGCTGAAGATATTCAAGAGCATATCAGAAGTGTTTGTGGTGTTAAAAGCTCAGTGAGTGAAATAAATATTATGTCTGATGAGCATAGAGCGTACAAAGTTAATGTTAATATACTGGATAGAGATAAGTTATTTGATTCTGAGTTATGGCCGGAGAATATTATTGTTGATAAATTCTATAATAGATCTAAGAGTATTATGAGGAACACTGATGTGTAGCTAGTTCATTTTTTATTTGTAATTCCCCTTTTCTTTTTTAATCTTTTTAGTGTTTTTATTTTTTATTTTTAAATCCTCTTTTATTTTTTAATATATACCCACTTTTTTATTAATTGATATTTTCCAATCTTTTTTATTGTATTTCTTTATACTGTGACTTTACAGATACTGTATATATTTGCTCTGCTGAGCTTAATAAGAATACTTTTTTTTTTTTTAATACTCATCCTGCAGCTACAGTATGTTGAGGATCTGTTCATTTAATTGTTGTTCTCTAAAAAAGAATATTAATTTAGTAAGAGAACTAACAACTTCTGGTTATGATTTTGTTTTTTTACAGGAAACTTTTATTACTGAGGTAAAGTTAGGTATTCTTGGCTGTATTGATGAAAACTATGATGCTGTAGGTGTGGGTGCTACTTTATCTGAAAAGTCACTAACATCGATGGCTGGAAGACCAGAGGGAGGTTTGGCAATTCTGTGGAAAAAAAACAGTCATTTTAAAGCCAATAAGATTGTCTTAGAGAATAGAGCAATACTAATTAATATCAAAATTCATGGAAGGGATGTTATTCTGGTCAATGTTTATTTAAACAGTGATCTGTGGGAGCCTTCCACATTAAATAAATACTTAGAATCTCTGTCCATGTTACAGGATTTTAGAAATACTTTTTATTATGGTGCTTTTTATATAATAGGGGATTTTAATGCAGATCCTCTCTCTGGGAGAGCCTGGGATAACCTGTCTAATTTTATGCATAAGAATTCCCTGGTTTGCTTTGATGTGGATCAACTTAACCTTGATACATTTACATTTGTTGGATATGGCAACTCTTCTAGTAGGTGGTTAGATCATATCATAGGTGAAAACCATAAAGACATTGATGTTTGTCATATTAAAGTTTTAAATGAGATAAATGGGTCAGATCACTTACCCCATCATTTCTGTTTAAATTTTAAAGGTGCCTTGTTTCCCTCAGTAGAGGGTAAGTTTAATATAGAAGAAAATTCTGAACCCTTTGTAAATTGGAATAAGTTAAACAATAATGACCTGATGTATATTAGTGAAAATGTAAATTGAATCCTTATGGAGATATGTGACCTTCCTATAATTAATTGTATGAAGATAGGTTGCCGCAATCCTGAACATTTGAAGGAAATTGATAATTTTTACTCTGCAGTTGTTCAGAGTGTCAATGAAGCTACTTTGAAATATAAAACAAAATCTATTAAACTGAATAAATATAATGTTATCCCAGGTTGGAACAGGAGAGTGAAACTGTTACATAACATAGCTAGGAAGAAGTACTTGTACTGGGTGGAAAATGGCAAGATGAGGGACACACCAGATCATGATGCCATGCTGACTACTAGAAGAGACTTTAAAAAAGCCTTAAATGAATGTAGAAAAAATGAGCAAAGAGAAATTGGTGATTCAATAACTCAGAAATTTTCTGTAAAAAATAAAGCACAATTCTGGAAAGAAGTTAAGAGACAAAAAAGATGTACTAAGCGTGCTGGTGTGATTGATGGGAACACTAATAACTCTGAAATAAAAGAAATTTTTGTGCAAAAATTTTTACTGGGTCAAGCAACACTGAATGCAAATGAGGAAATGGAATTTACTGAGAAGTTAAAAACAGCTTGGCTCATGAGGAAAAAATTTTGTTTACAAACTTCTAGTATTTCCTTAAAGAAGATAATTGAAAAACTGAATTTTGGCATGGGTCATGATGGTATTCACTCAATTTTTTTAAAAACTGCCTCAGATTCTTTTTTGCAATTCCTAGCTCATTTCTACAATTTATGTTATAGTCACTGTTATTTGCCTGAAGAATTATTAAAAGGCAGTATTACACCCATTCCAAAGGATAACAAAAATGTTACCGAATCCTCTAACTACAGGCCAGTAATGCAGTCCTCATGTCTACTAAAAATATTTGAATCCCATATTTTGGATATACTGAAGGAAAAGCTCAGTATTGATTGCAGACAGTTTGGCTCTACTACAGATGCATGTTTTTTATTAAAAGAAGTTATGTATAAATATGCTAAGATGAAACAAGCAGGTTTTGCCACATTTGTGGACCTGAGTAAAGCTTTTGATAGAATTAATCATTTTGTATTAGGGAACAAGCTGTTATATTCAGGTCTTCCTCCTGATATAGTTCTTATTATTTTACATTATTTGAGAAACCAGAAAGCAAATATTAAATGGCAGAACTACATGAGCTTATACTATTATATTGAGAATGGTGTTAGGCAGGGTGGTGTTCTTTCTCCATTCCTTTTTAGTTTTTATATTAATGATATTATTAAAGAGATTGGGGATATGGAGACTGGCTGCAGTTATGGCTTTTGTAAAGTAAATATTATAGCATATGCTGATGACCTGGTTCTGTTGGCTGCCTCACAAAAAGATATGGATGCTGTATATAATATGCTCTGTACAAAAATTGCTGAGCATAATCTGCTTATTAATCAAGATAAGTCAAAATGCATGATTTTTAGTAAGTTGAATAAGTTTAATGTTAACAGTATTAGTCTTAATGGTGACAGACTGGAAGTTGTTAAATGTTTTAAATATCTTGGACATTTTATTTCATTTGATTTTAAGGACAGTAAAGATGTTGAGTTAAGACTCAACAATTTTTATGCTTCTTTCAATTCAGTTTTTAGAGATTTTAAAGTTTTAAATAAGGATGCTTTGCTTTTTTTATTTAAGTCCTATTCCTGTCCAGACTATGGATTATGCTTGTGGAATAACAGGGCAACTTTTAGATCTTCTATCTTTAGGGCTTTTAATATTGCATATAGTAATGCTTTAAAGAAAATATGTGGGGTACCTGTTTTTGCCAGCAGTCATTTAACTGCTTTAAACTGTAACCAGTTTTTACTGAAGCACCTAACTGCTCTAACTCAGGCTAGGTATTATAAAAGGGTGAAGAGTTCTACCAATCCAATACTCAGGTTGAATATTCCATACTTTAAGGAGGGATTGTTTATGCAACATGTTCGTACTATATTAAAAAATGACTATTCAGTAGATATAAATAGTGAGGACCTG
This sequence comes from Birgus latro, assembly GCA_018397915.1. Taxonomy (NCBI): domain Eukaryota; kingdom Metazoa; phylum Arthropoda; class Malacostraca; order Decapoda; family Coenobitidae; genus Birgus; species Birgus latro. Next base: position 2,568 of record JAGKTI010038945.1, on the reverse strand, counting down.
GATGTGATAGCCTCCTGCTTGACTTGGGTCCAGAGACATGAGGACAGACGTGGGCCATGTGGTTATTATGGAAATTAAGACTTTATGCTCCTTAGCTAGTGTTAAATGGAATCCTGAATTTCCTCATATTTTTAAAATCATATATATGTAATTTTTAACTGATATTTTTAAAGACTTTTAATAGCCTAATTGCTCTTTAGATTATTATTTTTTATACTGTACCTTTTTTATTTTTTATGGATGCTAGCTTTTGTATTGTATATGGAGCTTTTTATTTCTTATGGCTGCTGGCTTTTATGTTTTTATGTGGACCTTCTTTTTTTTTTTTTATGGTTGCTAGCTTTTATATTTTATTTGGACCTCTTTATTTTTTATGGCTGCTAGCTTTCATATTTTATTTGGCTGCTATTATTAGACCTCTTTATTTTTTATGGCTGCTAGCTTTAATGTTTTATCTAGACTTTTTATTTTCTATTGATGCAGTCTTTTGTACTTTACTTGGACCTTATTATTTTTTAATGATGTTGGCCTTTATATTTTATATTTTATTTGGACCTTTTGTATTGTTTATTGATGCTAGCTTTTATATTTTACCTAGGACTTTTTAACTGTAGTGGTGATAGCTTTTATTTTTTACATTGGACAGTTTATTTTTTACTTTGGACATTTAGAAAAGGGAAAATTATGGATGCTTTTTTTTTTTTTTTTTTAATAGGATACTAATGTGTATGTGCACTACGATGCCCTCAGGTCTTCTATTATGATTTTTGCTTTTTATATAACTGTACAGTACACCACCTATGATGTAATGTGCTGCTGCTGTTGTTGCTGCCTTTATGATGAAATGTATTACTGTTTTTTCTATGTATCGAGATATACGAAATAAAGCCGACTGATTGATTGATTGACTACTAGTACAAAAACAACTACTACTACTACTATTACTGCTACAACTACTACTACTACAACCACTACTGCTACTACTACTACTTCTATTACTATTATTATTATTATTATTATTATTATTACTACTACTACTACTGTTACTACTACTACTACTGTATTATTATTATTATTATTATTATTATTATTATTATTATGATTATTATGATTATTATTATTACTACTACTACTACTACTACTACTACTACTACTACTACTACTACTAATACAACTACTACTACTACTGCTACTACCACTACTACTACGACCATCCCCACCACCACTACCACCAATACTACCACTCTTCCCCACCTGTAGAAACGGAATGGTGCAGTACCGCCATGTTGCTGGGCTTGGTGATCGGCTTCCTTATCGTCCTCAGCGGCACTTGTTGTTTTGCCTGCCACCTCTCCAAGACTCTAGCCAGTGAGTGTCTCGTGCAGTGTGGTTGGTTAGTTCAGGCGAAGATTCATATAGGAAGGCAGGTTGCAGTGAGTTTATTAATCAAGCAGTTAGCTCATTTTTATTATCTTCTCGTATATATGTACCCTTTTTTCTTTTCCTCTTTTCTCTTGGCTTACTCTCTCTCTCTCTCTCCCTTGTGGAAAGAGAGGTTATCTACTTTTGGAATCCCTGCTGTAGCATTCCAATAAAGTAGTGCGTGCGTGCATTCTAGTGTGTGTGTGTGGGTGTGTGTGTCCATTATGTACATGTATGTATGTGCAGGCTATGTATGTGTACATGTTTGCAAATTGTACCCACTTCAGCACCCTCTCTCACTCCCCACAGACAACAAGAAGCGAGAAAATGACATGGAGATGTGTTACACTCCTGATCTGCCCGCCAGCCTGGTTCATTATACGCCCCTTCCCTCCGAAGCCCACCCAAAACACAAAAGACAGCCCGACGAACCAGCCCGACGCAGGAAAGGTTCACGCTCCCCATCCCCTCACCTCACATCCCTCAAGATGCACAAAGCACTGACGAACGAGTCCAAGGAAATTCTGAGCCCCGACCACGCCAAAGTCAAGAAGGATCATGGTAAGAAGAGAGACGACAAAAAAGACCAAGGTGAGCTTCAGTCCTCCTTTTCAAGACCTCCGGCGGGTTCCTCCACGTTCAGATCAAGACCGAAAGCCTGTTCAAGCCCTTCAGTTGGTCCGTCCACATCCAAATCGTCCAGACCGAAAGCCCATCCGGACCAGCTCGTACCGGTACCGGAGCAGACCGAGAGATGCGACGTAAAGGTGGCGAAACCGACTGAGAAGATGGAGAAGGAACTGACTGAGGAAATGAAGGAAGAACTCATTGAGGAGATGAAGGAGGAACTGACTGAGGAAAAGAAGGAACTCACTGAGGAGATGATGGAGGAACTGATCAGCAAAGTCAAGAAGGGTAGGGAGGAGAATGGTGAGCCTGGAGAGAAAAAGGTGTAAGGAGGGAGGGAAAAGAGAGGAAAGATGGAATGGAAGAAAAGAATGAGGGAGAGGAAGAGAAAATGGAAAGAACTGAATCGGGCGGCTAGGGGGGCTATGGAGGACAGATAGATAGGTAGGTAGGTAGATAGATAGATGGACAGACAGGTAGATAGACTGAGAGACTTACAGCTACATAAATACTTACACC
>JAGKTI010038943.1:0-10639 GCA_018397915.1 Birgus latro | reverse complement strand
CAACCCTGCTTGATAGGTTTGGCACCACAGAAGCAGGCTCAGTAATGGTTGGGCAGCCACAAGAGGAGGATTGTCTCTGTGTGTGATGCACCATGAGGGCATGTTTTGACTCAAATAACACAGTTATTTGGTTACATACCACATTCTCATCATGCCTAAAGTAACCACAAGCAAGGACAAATGTGTGGAAGTGATTACTTGATACAAAGATGGCCACAAACTCCCATTTATTGCAAATCAGATGGTGTTAGACTGAGGACAGTGCAGAGACTGGTGAAGCGGTTCAAGGACAGTGGGGAGGCCATTCCTCCCACTCCACTTCCCAAGCTTGGGAGACCTCGTAAGACAACCTTCAGGACCTGTCAGCTGATCTCAAGGCAAGATAGCAAGGATCCAAGGCTAACAGCACGGGATTTAAAAGAAAAGAACCCACAGTTGCTGGCAGATGTGTCTGTCAGAAGTGTGCAGCAACTGTTGCATGACGATCTGGGCTACAGCAGTTTTTGTGCTCGTAAAAAAACCACTGCTAACTGCACTTCAGAAGAAAAAGAGGGTAAATTTTTGTAAGAAATATCTTGCCTGGAGTGAGGAGCAATGGAAAACTGTGCTTTGGAGTGATGAGTCAACATTTACTGTCACTGGTACCCCTTCATCACGAGTGTACCGCAAACCAGGCAGTGACCCCCTGGATCCTAAGTACACTTCCATGTTTGTTAAATACCCAGCCTCACTCATGGCTTGGGGCTGCTTTACATATTATGGTGTTGGTGAGTTGATAATTCTACCTGCAAATGAAAAAGTGAATCAGAACAATTATTTGGAGCTCTTATGTGATGTTTTAAGTGACTCTTTTGATAAAACCAAGGCAAGAGTATTTATGCAAGATTCTGCCCCTGCACATGTTGCAAAGTCAGTGAAACAGTGGCTAACAGACTGTGAGGTTCCCTTTATTCGAGATTGGCCCGGAAACAGCCCAGTTATCAATCGCATTGAGAATTTATGGGTGCACATGAAGCGGCAGCTGCGTAGTATGGACACATCATCTTTGCCTAAACTTGAGGCTGCAGTCAAGCAGCTATGGAGCAGTTTTAGTCCGTCTGTTCTGCAAAACTACGCCATTAGTCTCCCCAGACGCCTTAAGAAGATAATAAAGGTGAAGGGGAATGCCAGTAAATACTAAATTCAATGGTGTGTTAATTTATTTGTTTCTCCTTGCTAACCACGAGAATGTTTTCTTTTTTTAAGATGGCGTCAACACTTTCCGCGCCTACTGTATATATATATATTCCTCTGTACAAAGGAAAAGGGGAAAAAGAAGTGTGTGGTAATCAAAGGGGCATTTGCCTTCTTAGTGTAACAGGAAAAGTATATGGTAGGATACTTATTGACAGAGTTAGGGAAATAACACAGAAATTAGTTGGAGAAGAGCAGGGAGGTTTTAGGAAGGGAAGAGGTTGTGTAGACCAGATATTCATTCTTAGATGTTTAGTGGAAAAGTTTCTAGAAAAGGGAAAGAAGTTGTGTGCAGCCTTCATGGATTTGGAGAAAGCATTTGACAGGGTGGATAGACAAGGATTGTGGAAAGTATTAAGAATATATGGAGTGGATGGGAAGTTGTTGAAGGCAGTGAAGAGTATGTATGAGGGTGCTAAGGCTGCAGTGCGTGTGGATGGCAAACTGAGTGAACCTTTCCATTTGAAGGTTTGATTGAAACAAGGATGTGTCATGTCTCCATGGTTGTTCAATCAGTACATGGATGGGGTTATAAAAGAGATACAAGGTATGTCTCCATGGTTGTTCAATCAGTACATGGATGGGATTATAAAAGAGATACAAGGTATGCCTTTATGGTTGTTCAATAAGTACATGGATGGGGTTATAAAAGAGATACAAGGTATGTCTCCATGGTTGTTCAATCAGTACATGGATGGGGTTATAAAAGAGATACAAGGTCAGGTAGTGGATGTTGGAGTGGCCCTAGTGAGAAAAGGGCAATGTTTGGAAACTCCCTGTACTGTTGTTTGCAGATGATGTGTTGTTGAGTGAAGACGAAGGGGAGCTGCAAGGCTTGGTAGATGAGTATGGAAGAGTGTGTAAGAAACGGAATCTAAAGGTGAATGTAGGGAAGAGTAAAGTGATGGTCTTCAAGAGAAGTGAAACCAGTGAATGAACAGTGAGATTTGATGGGAAGGATATGGAGAATGTGAGTGCATGTAAGTACTTGGGTAGTGTGATGAGTAAGGATGGAAGTCTCGAGGGTGAAGTGCTTGAAAGGGTGCAGCAGGGAAGGAAGGTAACTGGTTTGTTGAAAGCAGCGATAAGAAACAGGGAAGTGAGCATGGAAGTGAAAAAGTTGTTACATGACAGTATCGTGATACCAACTCTAACATATGGAAGTGAAGCTTGGACCCTGTTGGAAGGACAGAAGTCAAGAGTGACAGCAGTGGAAACGAGTTATTTGAGAGGAGCATGTGGAGTCACATGGAGAGACAGACTAATAAATGAGGAAGTGAAGGAGCGTTGTGGTGTGGATGTAGACGTGATAGGAAGTGTTAGGAGAAATACACTATGGTGGTTTGGGCATGTGGAGAGGATGGAGAGTGAAAGACTGACGAGGAGAGTTTATGTGAGTGAGGATGAGGGAGGGAGAGGGAAGGGGAGGCCAAGGATGAGATGAAGGGATGGAGTGGAGAGGTACATGAGAGAGGGGGGGGGTGTGAGTTGGGAGCGGGGTAGTGAAATGGAGGGGGACAGGGCGACATGGAGGCGAGTTGTTTGTGGCCACCCCATGCGAGATTGAGGCGTCTGGGAATAGACAGATAGATAGAGTGTACCTGTAATGAAATAAAAAAAGACTGGCGTCCGGAGTGATTCTTTACCAGCAGATACTGTCCGTTGCTTCCGAAATCCATTGATTTGGGGTCTGTAGAATCGAGGGTCGACTGGAGAGGCGAAAGTGTGAGAGAATGGGAGTATGGATGGGGTATATGCATGGGAATAGGTGTGAATGAGAGAGCAAAAGAATGAGTGTGTATTGTTGTGAGAAACAGATGGAAGGAGAATATAAGAGAGTATGGATCAGTAGGGTCAAGGATTGTGTGGGTAAGAGTGAATGCTGGACTACAAATGTGGGCAATTGTGTGCATGTATGCGACAATGCAAGATCGTGCAAGCAGAGTGAAAGAAGAGTTTTGGACACACATGGATGCATGCTTGGAAACGTTTGGAAGGACTGAGAGAGTGTTTTTGATTGGAGATATGAATGGAAAAGTAGGGAATGTGAAAGTGGATCGAGTGGTTGGTGAGTGAGGTGTGTCTGCAGAGATGGATGAGAATGGCAGTGCTTTAGTGGACATTTGTGCCAGGAGGGGGTTGGTGATAGCTAATACTTTCTTCTGGCACAAAATGATCCATAGGTATACGTGGCGAGTGTTGAGATGGGTGGATGGTGAACTGAATGAATGGAAGGCAATGACTGATTATGTGTGTGTGTGGATGAAAGGATGAGAAGGTGTGTAATGGATGCAAGAGTATATAGAGGCTGGGGGAGTGGACATTTGGTCCACCACTTGGTGGTGGTCAGAATTAAAGTCCAAACAAAATGGAGAAAGAGAAGAAGGGAAGGACAGGAGGAAGTAGTTCTTTTCTTACAAGGAGGGTAGAAAAGTTACAAGAGGATGGAAAAAAGGCAGAATATAAAAGGGAAGAGGAAGAGCGATTGGGTAAATATAGAGTGGAGCAGATGGAGGATGTGGAAGGTGTGTGCAAAGTATTCACAGAAGAAATCTGAGCAGCATGTGAGGTGGTATGTGGGGTGAAGAGAAGACGAAAGGGGGTTCAGGGAACAGCATGTTGGACTGGAGTGGTGAGAGAAGCTGTGGCACAAAAGAAGAAAACACAAGGTGAGTGGATGAGGAACAGGGACGTCGAAGAAGTTGAGAGACGGACGAGAGAGCTCTATGTAGAGAGGGGGAGAGGTGAAAAGATTAGTAAGAGAGAGTAAGAAGAGAGTGGATGAGGAATTTGGAAGGAATTTGAGTGCAAAGTGAAGGGAATGTAAGATAATGTTCTGGAAAGAGGTAAAGAGAGTTTAACAGGGTCCCAAAGAAGTTACTTGGGGTGTGAAAGATAAAAATGGTAGATTACTAGTGGAGAAGGGAGAAAAAGTAAACAGATGGTGAGACAACTTTAATGAATTGTTAAACTTAGAAAATGAAAGTAATGCAAGTATAAGTGGCTGGGGAATGGCTGGGAGAAGGAGAGACGTGGGAAGAGAGGAAGAAATCAGTAGGATGGAATTGTGCAAGCAATGAAGAAAGTTAAAATGGGAAAAGCCCTAGGAATTGATGGAGTGTGTTGTGAAATGTTGAAGTATGGGGGATAGTAATAGAATGGATGTGGATTTTTTTTTTTTTTTTTTTAATGCAAGGAAGAAGGAACCAAAGGCCATGGGCCTGCATCCTGTTCCTTCCAAGAAAAAACATAAACAATATGAAAGAGAGCCAAATTCAAGATCCGTTCATTTTGAGATGCCTGGACCATTGCGTTTGAAAGCCTGGAGATCATAGGAAGTAGGGAATAGAGACAGAGGGAGGCAGTTCCAGAATTGACCAGTTGCATAAATGAAGAACTGGGAGTAACGGTTAACTCTTGCATTAGAGAGTTGGACAGAAAAAGGATGAGAGTTTGTTGCTAGATGGGTGCTACATGCCCCTCGTAGAGGTGGAGGGATGCAAGCAGACAGCTCAGAGGAACAGTGACCTTTGAAGTAGCGACAAAAAAGAGATAAAGATGCAACAGTGCGGCGAAGAGACAGAGGTTGAAGGGAATCAGTAAGAGGAGGAGAGTTAATGAGACGAAAAGCCTTTGACTCCACCCTATTGAGAAGAGCTGCATGTGGGGAGCCTCCCCACACATTAGAGTTGTACTCCACACAGGGGAGAATAAAACCCGTGTACAGAGTCAACAACTGTGCAGGGGTAAAGAAAGTTCGGAGTCGGCTTAGCACGCCTAATCCCTTTGAAGCAGATTTCTCAAGAGATTTAATATGTTCTTTCCAAGATAAATCCTGAGTGAATGAAACTCCAAGCATGTTCAAGGATGATGCACGACTGAGCTGGACATTGTTAAACATTAGTAAGTAATCCTGTGCAGGATTTTGTCGGGTTGATAGGTGTTTTGATGCATTAAAAACAAAAAGATTATTTTTATCCAATCAGAGATACGAGCCATGTCAGACATTAGGTGTGCCATAGCCTCATCCCTTGTTTGTAACTGCTGAGATGGACGTTGCGGGAACCGAATGGAAAGGTGAAGGGTGGAATCATCAGCGTGAGTGGATAGGGTTGGATGTGCAGCTTAGAAGGTCACTGATGGATAAAAGGAAGAGAGTTGGTGATAGGACAGAGCCCTGAGGAACACTGCTGGTGATAGATCTAGGTGAAGAATGATGGCCAACTACAATAGCAGCTAAAGAATGACCAGAAAGGAAGCTAAAGATGATGGCACAGATAGAAGGATAGAAACTGTAAGAGGGCAGTTTGGCAATTAAAGATTTGTGCCAGAGTCAATCGAAAGCCTTTGAGATGTCAAGTGCAATGGCAAAGCTTTCGCCAAAGTCCCGAAAGGAGGATGACCAGGAGTCTGAAAGGTAGGTGAGAAGATCGCCAGTGGAGCGTCCCTGACGGAACTCATACTGACGATGAGAAAGAAAGCTGTGACAGGATAGATGCTTTAAGATTTTTCTGTTAAGAACTGACTCAAAAACTTTTGAGACACAGGATGTTAAAGCAATTGGATGATAGAGGGTTGGGAATGGTCACACTTCTTTGGGACCGGCTGAATGAGAGGAAATTTCCAGCAAGAAGGAAAGGTACAAGTTGATAGACAAAGGTAAAAGAGTTTACCTAGGCTGGGAGTAAGCACAGAAGCACAGTTCTTGAGGACAACAGGAGGGATGCCATCAGGCCCATATGCCTTGTTAGTATTGAGGCCAGTGATGGCAGAAAATACATCAGCTGAAGAAATTTTAATGCCAGCCATGAGTAAGTCAGAGGGGGGAAGTGATGGAGGAACAGCACCAGAATTGTCTAAGGTGGAATTGGAGGTGAAAGTCTGAGCAAAGAGATCTGCTTTATCAGTAGAAGAAATAGCTACAGAGCCATCAGAGTAGAAAAGAGGAGGGAAGGATGATGAGGTAAAGTTGTTAGAAAGGTTTTTAGCAAGGTGCCAGAAGGAGCGAGAAGAATTAGAGTTGGAGAGTTGAGAGCATTTAGCACGGATGAAATTATTTTTAGCAAAGCGAAGAACAGACTTAGCACAAAAAAGATGTGATTCAGGGGTGGGTTGGCTCCGGTACCTTTCATAGGCCCTCTCCTTGTTGCGGATGCATTTGAACAAGCGTGATTAAACCAAGGCTTTCTTGCATCAGTCAAAGGATATGAGAAAGGAATGTATGCTTCCATGCCCGAGAGAAGAACCTCCGTAATGCGCAAGGCACATTCATGTGGCTCCCGACCATGAAAGCAATAATCATTCCAAGGAAAATCAAAGAAGTACTGCCTGAGGGCCTCCCAATCCACAGCTCGAAAGTGCCACAGACGGCGTTTCTTTGGAGGGTCCACAGGCCATACTGGAGCGACAGAACAGGTTAAGGTAATAAGATTATGATCGAAGGAGCCCAAAAGAGAGAAAATATTATCAGTGTAAGCAGAAGGATTAGTTGTTAGGAAGAGGTCAAGTATGTCGGAACTCTCTCCAACGTGGTCAGGGATACGGGTACAGTGCTGTACAAGCTGCTCTAGGTCATTAAGGATAGAAAAGATGTAGGCTTGTTCACCAGGTGGATCAGTGAAAGAAGAGAGCCAAAGGTGGTGGTGAACATTGAAATCTCCTAGAATGGAGATTTCAGAGAAAGCAGAAATGGATAGAATGTGTTCCATCATAAAAGTAAGACAGTCAAAGAATTTTTGATAGTCAGTAGAATTAGGAGATAAGTAAACAGCGCAGATATAATCAGTCAAAGAATGACAGGACAGCTGAAGCCAGAGAGTAGTGAATTCAGAAGAATCAAATTCAGGAACACGAGAGCAAGATAGTTCGTTGCGTACGTATACATAACAGCACCTTTGGCTTTGAAATGAGTATAGAGAAAGTAGGAGGATACAGAAAAGGGTTTGCTGTCAGTTGTCTCAGGGAGCTGAGTCTCCGTGAGGAGGAGAAGGTGAGGTTTAGAGAAGGCGAGGTGGTGCTCAACAGAGCGAAAGTTAGAGGAAAGGCCGCGAATGTTGCAGAAATGAAGAAGGAGTGAGTCAGACAGTGGTTCCAGGCAGCTCCTAGAGTCATTACCGGGAGAGGGGCAGATGATCGGGGCATTTACGGTCCCCCCCACCCTGGGGACTCCAAGGCTTGTTGTCTGGACACCATTTTTTTTAAATTTTGAAAAGGAAGTGTAGTGTGTAGCATGTGTGCAGTTTGGTGTTGACAGTTAGAGAAACTTGTACTGGAGAGCATGTTGGCCTACTCTCTGTGTTACTGAGACACTGAAAAAGTTCAGCAAAGGGGATGGTCAGGAACTAGTACTGAGGGCTGATGACACGGGAGCTCCAGCTCTCCCTGTCATCAGCTTTCCATCCACCTTGGGAGTACTGCCCTGCTCGACTGGTGCTACAGTCTACTCCACAATGTGAAAGATTGGCCTGGAAAGTTTTAAGAATATATGGAATAGATGGGAAGTTGCTGAAGGCCTTGAAGAGAATGTATGAGGGTATGATTAGAGAAAGAGTGAATATCGATGAGATGCAGTTTGGGTTTATGCCAGGCAGGGGGACCACTGATGCCATATTCACTGTTCGACAGCTTCAGTAAAAATATATTGGAAGGAAAAGGGAATTGTATTTTGTTTTTGTTGATTTGGAAAAGGCCTTTGACAAAGTCCCTAGAGAGGTGGTGAAGTGGACAATGAGAAAGCTAGGGTTGGAAGAATGGCTGGTTAGGGTGGTTATGGCCATGAACATGGGTGCTCGCACCCAGGTAAGACTGAATGGAGCTTTGAGTGATGAGTTTTCCGTGAATGTTGGTGTGCATCAGGGGTCAGTTTTGAGTCCCTTGTTGTTTATCATGGTGCTTGAAGCCCTCTCACGTGACTTCAGAGATGGACTCCCATGGGAGATGTTGTATGCTGATGATTTGGTGTTGATTGCGGAGAATGAAAAGGAGGCGGAGGAAAGATTTAAGAAGTGGAGAGATAGTATGGGGTACAAGGGCTTAAGGGTAAATGCAGATAAAACAAAAGTGATGATATCTAGGGTTGGTGGCGGTACAATCAGAGGAGAGGGAGACTGGCCATGTGCAGTTTGCCACAAGGGTGTGGGAAGTAATTCCATCTTGTGTAGTGTTTGTGATAAGTGGGTGCACAAGAGATGTAGTGGTATTAGAGGTAGACTGCGAGATGATGCTGATTTCATGTGTGCGGCGTGTCGGGGAGAGCAGGTGGAGATTGTTAGGCGTGAGAGGGTTGAACTTGCAGGTGAGTGTCTTGAGTGTGTGGAGGAGTTTCGTTATTTGGGAGACATGTTATGTGCCGGAGGTGGGGCTGGAGTTAGCTTGGTTGCTAGGGTGAGAAGTGATTGGAAGAAGTTCAGGGAGCTCTTGCCTCTCCTGACATTGAGAGGACTCTCCTTACGTGCTAAGGGGTCTTTGTATGCAGCATTTGTTAGGAGTGTGATGCTGTTTGGTAGTGAGACCCGGGCAGTAAAGGAAGAGGATATTCGCAGGTTCAAACGTACAGAAATGACAATGATTAGGTGGATGTGCAGTGCGTCCCTGCGTGCAAGGCCTGGGGGGGCTGGGTTTACGATGGAAGAGTTGAGAGGTAGGATGGAACTGGAGTGTATTGGTGTTGTGATTAAGAGATGTAGGCTGAGGTGGTTTGGACATGTGGAGAGGATGGGGGATGATAATTGGGTACAGAGGGTGAGAGGTGTTAATATTGGGGGAGGGGTTGGGAGGGGTAGACCGAGAAAGACATGGGACGAGGTCATTAAGTGTGACTTAAGGGTTAAGGGACTGAACAGGGAGGCTGCCAGGGATTGAGCAGCGTGGAGAGCCGCCATTAGGTGACCAAGGCCGACGCATGCAAGCATGTTAGAGCCTTCAAAAACGAAAACGAAACGAAACGTGCTAAGGCTGCAGTGAGTGTGGATGGTGAAGTGAGTGAATTTTTCCATTTGAAGGTTGGATAGAAACAGGGATGTGTCATGTCTCCGTGGTTGTTCAGTCTGTATATGGATGGGGTTATAAAAGAGATACAAGGTAGGGCAGTAGATGTTGGAGCAGCCCTAATGAGAGAGGGCAGTGTTTGGAAACTCCCTGTACTGTTGTTTGCAGATGATATTGTGTTGTTAAGTGAAGATGAAGGGGAGCTGAAAGGCTTGGTAGATGAATCTGGGAGTGTGCGTAAGTAATGGAATCTAAAGGTGAATGCAGGGAAGAGTAAAGTGATGGTCTTCGAGAGAAGTAAAGTCAGTGAATGACAGTGAGAGTGAATGGGAAGGATATGGAGAATATGAGTTCATTTAAGTATTTGGGTAGTGTGATGAGTAAGGATGGAAGTTTAGAGGGTGAAGTGCTTGAAAGGGTGCAGCAGGGAAGAAAGGTTGCTGGTTCCTTGAAAGCAGTGATAAGAAACAAGGAAGTGAGGAGTGGACTGTGGCCTGCTCTGCCTCCCCCGTGCGACTACTGGCCTGCATGGCAGTTCCTGTGCCCTGTTGGACCCCAGGGAAAACGCAAGTCGAGGCTCGCTCTACCCTGTCTCCACGAAGGGCTTCTCCGTCGGGAGCTATCCTAGGAGCAGAGGGTGAGGGGCTGACTGTGGCCTGCTCTGCCTCCCCCGTGCGACTAGTGGCCTGCACGCCGGTTCCTCTGTCCCGTTGGACCCCAGGGAAAATGCGAGCCGGAACTCGCTCTACCCTGTCTCCACTAGGGGAAGGAGTCTCCTGTAGGGGAGGAGCGGACGATGGTCTGCTCTGCCTCGTGCCCAACGCGGCTAGAGGCCTATGTCGTGGTCCTACAGGAGACGGCAGCAGAGGTATGACTAGTGGCCTGTACTGTGGGGCTGCATGGAGAAGTAGCGAAGGGACGGACGTTGGCCTGTCCTGCCTCTTACCCAGCACGGCTTGTGGCCTGTACTGCGGTGCTACTCTGGGGGGATAGACTGCAGGTAGTCAATGGCTGGTGACTTGTCCTACCCGACTAAGACAGCTTATGGCCTGTATTGTGGCCCTGCAGTGGGTAGGCAACTGGGGAATGGACTGTGGCCGGTTCTGCCCCATTCCCAGTACGGATTGTGGCAGGTACCACGGCATTGCATGGAGTTGTAAGGACAACTCCACCCCTGACCTGGTGACTGGAATTTCGGCTGGAGACTAGGCACTTTCTATTGCTACCTTGGCGTGGCATCGGTTGGGAGCAAGAGGGGTGCCGGGGAGGGACACAGGTGAACCGTTGCTACTCGGAGCCGCTCGGCATAGGCTGCGGACCCCTGGTAGTCCTTTGGGGGCTGGGGGTGTCTTTGTTGTCTGCAGCAGTGTCGGTGTTGCCTGCAGCACCTACCTCTAACTCACATATTTCATATATATGT
>JAGKTI010038942.1:0-10640 GCA_018397915.1 Birgus latro | reverse complement strand
TTTATATTCACCTGGAACTACCTAATTTATTATCTATTGTCTAGATTTCCTACGACTTATTGTTTAGCATGTACATTAGCAGCTGACATTTTCAACACTTGGCTACCGAGATACGTACACTACACTCAGGGGAGGCGGTAGCTCGATCGGTAGAGAGTTGGCTTGCGGTCCCGTGGGACCCAGGTTCGAATCCTCGCTGGTGCAGGGAACAGTTTAAGGATTTGAATTTCATTAAATCAGGCTTTACTGATCTACCAGAAGACCCGCCGACATGTCGTAAAAATGACCCCGCTAATACCAATACACCAGTCCTGTATGAGACAGCCCTAGCATGTATTCAATGTGGATGGTGGGTGTTAAGCGCCGAAGTGGTGACATGTAGATTGTAGGAGGATGACTGGGCCTTGATAGCAAGCTGTGAAGCCTATGCCCAGAGTCGGACACATAAAAAAAAAAAAAAGTTCACTCTCGTCTTTCAACGTGTAAGGATGTCCCGGTCGCGCCTCTCCATTTCTGCTGCTTTTGCGCCCATTATAAAAGGCCCTGTGACCTCTACCCCTACTAAACATCGTGTGGGAAGTGGTAAAGGACTGTAGATATATATACGTGTAATAAAGTACTAGAAATAATAAAGTGTGTGTGTGTATATGAGTAAGAAATTACAGAATACCAGCGGTGAATTAGCGCAAATGGGAGGCTCGTACGTGCTCATATTTTACATTGCTTTCACACTTTTTTTTTTTAGTATGGATTCCAAACTACTTGGAAATCATTGAATAGTGTTTCTAGTGATAATATGAGGCAGTCGTATTCATATTACGGGATGTCAGGAAGTGTAAAGTGGAGACTTAGTTACCAAACTTTAGAAGTCTCCACAAGTCCTACGGTAGTTGACAAGTGCTAAAAAAAACATCCTAGGAGAAAGTTGAAGGTACGTGCCATATGCATATGTAATTATAATAGTCTAGGACTAATAACTGATTTTTAGCAAATATTTTTGAAAAGTCAGTCGAAGCACAGATTTGCCCCGCGGGATGGGCACGGCGCACCTCCAACAACCCCGCGGTTAAGGGGTTAAACAGTTATAATTCACAGTGCTAAGACTGAAGTGCAGCACAACACTGGATTACTGTACGTGCTTCAAGAGCATTTTCACCACTCTTAGAGCCTCAGAGGTGGGATAATCTTCATAACAACCACTATGGACTTGTAAGTACACAATCATCTGCTAAATATTTTCCATACTCGAATTCCTCACTTCCTCATTTTCTGCTTCCTTTCCATTTTTTTCATGTCTTCTGTCCCTTATTTGTGTGAACAGGGTCTTAAATAGGTGCTATGCATGTCCGGTAGGGAGCTATGTACAGTAAGTGTTTTTCTGAGTTAGGGTGGGTTAGGGTCCATAAGTACCAGCCCAGAAGGCAGGGGCCCAGTAACCCAGTTTCCGGACATGCCCTTGGCTATATTACATCAGATATTGGAGAGATTACTGTACTTGGTCTATGAAACTAAATTTGGTGTCAAAATGCACATTTTTTAGGTCAAAGAAACCAAGCATACCACTAAATTTATGACTGGTGCATTCCACAGGTTATATCTGGCATATACTTAGAAATTAGAGTACAGTATATTTTTCCCTTTGTTTCTCACATTCAGTTTCTTACCTTAGATTCAATTACTAGTTTGTTTTGACAAAAAAAAAATTCTTTCATTAATTGCTTAATTTCACATTTACAAAATGTATATTTCCATGAAAAAAAAATGTATATGACATCAAGTTTTATCTACTTCACACAAACAGCATTTTCATAAATAAACGTTCAGACTAACCGTCCTCTTCATGCAAAGCAAATACAAGCCTAGTTTGTTCATTGTGACAGTTGAGTAATGTATAGCATTCACAAAACACAGAACAAGTAGTGTGGGGGCCAATATATTTCCGTTGATTTGAAATGTTAATTTTAGAAGAGTGATTGGAATGTCTTCTGAGGCGATTGAGCTTTGAGAAAAATGATGTCTCCATTTCTCCTCACTAGATTCTCATACCTCTTTCTCAGATTTGACATTTTGTACAAAACTAGCACCATAAAATTCGCTTACAATGCCAGAATGACTAGTTTTTTAAAATATACCTAACAGAAAGTTCTCTTTACATGTGTGATTTTGTTTATTAATATTTTACAGATATCTTTAAACATTTTTTGTATGATTTCTTTTGAAAAACCGTCAAAAATGGAACAAAAAATAGTTTGGATTTTGCTGTTAAAAAAAAAAAAAAAAACTCTAGTCATTTCACTTCTGGTCATGAAACTTGCAAAGTTTTACAATGCAGTGTTAACAGGTATCCAGACCTACCAAAATAATAAATATGATAAAATGAAGACCAAATAACAACACACAAAAAAGGAATCACTAATGAAACTAAGTTGATGGCACCGAAATAATTTTAGCATCTTCCGCAAAAGAGGGTTCCAGTAACCGTATTCGAGTGTAAGAATCTCCATCATCCTCATCATCATCGATCCCCACCAGATGCCCTTGGCTAACATTTCCACACACCTTTTCATCTGCTCCACACAGGCACATCTCGGGGCAGTTGAGATTCTGAGACCTGCAAGAACAGTGTGAGGTGCAATTGGTCTTCTTGCAACCGCATTTGACTAGTTGTGTAATGGTGGCAGGGGCTACGCGATCCCGTGCTGTAACTGGTACCAGTCGACCGTCCACTGCCTCCTATCCATACTCTGTTGGTGGTGGTAATTGTGGGTTAGGTATGTGATCCTGATCCCATATCATAGACTGGAAATGTGCACGAGCCAAGGCTTCATGTAAGGCTCCCCTTGTTGGTGGCAGATTCTGGCCTTTCTGCTGTTTCTTGGTGAATAACCTCCACCTGAGATCACTGACGTCTACCAGAGTGGTATCAGGCTCATACAGTTGGCAAACAAAGGCTTCAATGTTTTTTTCTTTGTCAGGACTCAGCTTTTCTGTAGTTCCCAGAGGAGAAAATGCAGATATTACCTCGAAATGACAGCTGCTTAGTGCTTGCTAACAGGTCTGCTTTCCCTTGCCTACAAAGTAGCCTGTCTGGTCAGCTCCAAAGAAGCCATGGAACTCTGGTAAGGCTGCAGCCATCCACTTACCAAGTGCACGTACTACTGGTCCCAGTAAGATCATTCGTTTCTTGTTCCCCACGCCAGTGATGAAGTAGATGTCCTTGCATAGCTGATGGTACCGTCGAATTGCAAGAACAAAAATATCAGTGTTAGGGGACTCAGTGCAGAGTTGTGTTGCCCCTCTTCAAACAGCATCCAGGCAGTGCAGGATTATCTGCGTGTCAGCCTCTTGTTGTGAGCTGTGGAGATGTTGTACATCCAGGCAGTTTGAGTGGGCATTCTACCTTGAAGTGACAATGAAAATTTTTGATTTTCCCTGAAAGTTTTGGAGGGCTTTCTTGGCGAGGTAGACAGTCAGTTCATCTTTGGTGCCGGTACTTGATAAAAACTCTTTAGCTGACACCTTCCCTAATGATGTGCTGTCTTCCACATGGAAAGTAGTTAGGAGCTTTCCACCCTGGCGTCTCTCCCGTGTGGCCTCATTTAGTGAAGATGGGAGATTATAACGGTCAAACACTACATGGATCTCATTGTACTCCTTGGTCTTGTGGTCCAGTGTGGTTGTAAAATGGTCTGCCTACTGGGCAGATTCATGGTGGCTTTCCCATTCCCTGTGCCATTCCATCTATGACAGTTACTTTCTTGGTTGGCAGGGGACAACCATCAGTTACAGGATTCTGTAGTTGCTGTTTAACTTCACCAGTGACAACCATCAGTTACAGGATTCTGTGGTTGCTGTTTAACTTCACCATAGTCTCCACCAGCCCTCTTCTTGTTGGGCAACTCCTGAGTATGGTCATGAGCTTGCGCTTGTCTGTGTATGGCAGAAGGTCACCAGTCACAGTAAAGAGAGCACATGGTTGGGCGATGAACTCATACAAGCCAATGGCTTCTTCAGGCTGATCTCTGCCCATGCTCAAGCAACAATCAGCATGCGAGCAAACAGTGACCTGTCATCCTTCAGTTCCATTACCTGGTCAGCCAGCTTGTGCATCACCATTTTCCTTGCACTCTTCCACATCTTCAAATGAACCTTCTTCATTCTGGCCCAGATACTGTCTTCATTTTTGTTAATACATTCTTCCACGAAAGCAACATACTTCAGCTGGCCAAGCTCTTCTAGGCTGCTGATATCTTTCTGCACATGGGGTGGCATTACAACCTTTGTGACGACACTGGGCAGGTCTTCAATGAATGAACTAATGAAGATGCTTGTTCTCAGTGTACAGATTTTAGCACTTTACATTGGAAGATAGGTATTTTTAATAAGAAGGTTTACTGACATGATTTTCTGAAAGAGAAGTTATCAGCCTACAATATTTCACAATATCGTATTATGTGGCCGAAAACCTGTTGCATGCTAGATTATTGTATGTCTGTTTCATCAAACCTCACGGTGCCAATAGCGAAAATGCCAAAATTGAGGCCAAACACATTTTTGCTTTTGACCTACGATTAATGTCACTAAAACAAAAAGAAAAAAAATGGAGACATGTTCCTTTGACTTTCTAGGAACCCAAAGCAAAGAGATATAGCAATATCCAAAAATTAAGAAGCGAAAACCACGGACACCTAACTTTGATGCATTGGCCCCACCACTATACAGATCCTGGAAGTTGAGCAGCTACAACTGCTGGTGGAACATGGAGTGTCTGAGCTACATCTGCAACGTATCATTTTCAGCACATCAAGTGGGGCTGGTGAGACATCTGGTGGAAGGGTTTTAGGCAGCAACATACCTGGAGTAACCTCTCATGTCCACCCATAACTTGTGGGATCAAGCTTTGGTGGCTCAGGATCTATAGCAGCTCGCCATAATGCACATTGAAGATGGGCTCGGAGGACATTCTCTTTGAATGCCTCGGTAGTCGGGGGAAGTGCTCTAAGTTCGGGTACCGAGTTCAGCTTTGTATTACCAATCTTTGTCTTCCAGACATCATACCATATAGCTGACATATTACCAGTTTCCTTTGATCCATAACATGTAACACAGAATTTTGTAGCTTCTTCCAGAACATCCGACGATAGGGCAACAAGTTTACCAAGGTGGTTTAGCTGTCCGCCAGATTTCAATGCCTTGAGGACATTACTCTTACCAATGCCCCATCAGAAGGCCACAGCGTCACATCCTGTCTATACATGGGCTGGTAATAAGTATGGCACAATGACGGAATGTTGTTCAACTGTAGTTCTGATGTCCATGGACGACCTGAGTCCCATTTTGGCGAGAAATTAAATTCAAGGTACCTTGATTTCACTTGATTTTTGACATCATCTCTTGAGTAATCCTGTCCACACGAGGCCCAAAAGCAAGTGAGTGACGTCATCAAAAGTCAAGATCAAGAGGGAAATGTTGACTTAACTTAAGCGAGCCCTGAGGTGAGTTTTCGCAAGAAATTGATCAAAAACTCCCACTTGACTAATCAAGTAGCCCAAGCCCAACTTGATGAGCGGGGGATGTTCGCATGGACAGAAAACTATCAGCTGTTCCTTGCCTTGACTGTGATGCAAGCGTAAACAACAAAATGGCGTTGAAGGAGGACTGTGTAATTAACAAGTGCCTGTTTTATCATAACTTCAGAGCCCACGGACCATAGTTTACTTACCTTTCATTATTAGCTGCTTCAGCCATGGTACAGTATGCGGAAAAGCAAGCACGTCTCCTCTTGTCTGGTATCAGCTGTGATCTGTTTGTAAACACGTGAAATGCAAAGCTTCCTTGATCCGATCAACGCAGCCCCAGGGCTCCCTTGAGTTAAGTCAACATTTCCCTCTTGATCTTGACTTTTGATGATGTCACTCAATTGCTTTTGGGCCTCGCGTGGACAGGATTACTCAAGTGATGATGTCAAAAATCAAGTGAAATCAAGGCACCTTGAATTTAATCTTTCACCAAAACGGGATTCTGGGACTGCGTTGATCGGATCAAGGACGGTTTGAGTTTCACATGTTTACAAACAGATCACAGCTGATACCAGACAAGAGGAGACATGCTTGCTTTTCTGCATGCTTTACCATGGCTGAAGCAGCTAATAATGAAAGGTAAGTAAGTAAACTATGGTCCATCGGCTCTGAAGTTATGATAAAACAGGCGCTTGTTAATTAAACTGCTTTTACACTGTCCTCCCTCGACGCCATTTTGGTTGTTTACGCTTGCATCACAGTCGAGGCAAGGAACAGCTGACAGTTTTCTGTCCAGGCGAACATCCTCCGCTCATCAAGTTGGGCCACTTGATTAGTCAAATGGAAGTCCTTGATCAATTTCTCGCGAAAACCCGCCTCTGGTCTGATTAGTGGCACTTATTATCAAGTTACATGTGAGGTTTCTCTGATTGTTGAAATGCATGAGAAGTATGAACATATCAGTGTCATCAAAAAAGACATTAATACATGATACTCCTTGAGGTGCTAGATGAACCACTTGCTGGGCAATAACTATATCAGCTTCTTCATGCCTTGGTTGTAGGTCATTCCTGCCTTGGATAGTGCCATTGTGATTTTGCACAGGAATTGGCTTTTGTCCTGTCAAAACTAATCTTGTATGTGCTGGAAGTAAATCTCGATGGTCATGGATATAATCATAGATCAGGTTGATGAGCTGCACCTTATTTTCTGTCACAGTTAGGATGACCTTCTGTGGAGGAAGAGGTGTTGTAACTCTTAGTTGGTGTTTATGGCTGCCTTCAGAACCTGCTCTGGCACTTCTTGTAACATTTTTTATGCTATCATGGTAGTGGTGATCAAACATTAAATAAGTATCTGCTTTTCTCATTTGATGTGTGATATACTTTATCAGGTTCTGGATGAAGTCTTCAACTGTCCCTGAGGTAGGCCATGTTATAACCCAAAGAATGGCACATCCATCTAAGATAAATGCATCGGGTGCAGGACAGAGTCATTCAGAAACAACAACTTGCAACTGTTTTTTGAGAGCAGACTTGGATTTAGTGATGTGCATATCACCAGTATCTTCAAACGCAGATGGCGGAACTGGAGCCAGTTCATACATCATGACACAAGAGAGGTCTACATCACGTGCTTTTTGAAGGCCGAGGACCCTGGAGAAAATATGCTTGGTGTCGTACACAGATGACTGTCCTACTTTTATCTGGTTTCTTGTAACTGATATTGTAATGACTTGCTTTGCAAGAGGTTGGTGGAAGCTTTTTTGGCTATCCTGACTGGAACTGCTCCATTTGTTGTGTGCCTGTGCTGACGAACTGGTCAACATTCACTAAATCTGGGCAGAACCTTCCTGAAACAATATTGATCAAGCCATCTGGATGAGTTTCTACTTGAAGGGGATCAATATATGTTGCTGCTAGCTTGTCTCTCAGGATCCTGCGGTCAACTTCATCAGACTGGATCGGGGCATTTGACAAAGATTGGTAATACAAAGTTGAACTCAGTATCTGAATTTAGAGCACTTCTCCCGACTACCGAGGCATTCAAGAGGAATGTCTTTCAAGCCCATCTTCAATGTTCATTATGGTAAGCTGCTCTAGATCCTGAGCCACCAAAGCTTGATCCCATATGTTATGGACATGAGAGGTTACTCCAGGTATGTTGCTGCCTTATTCTCTTCCACCAGATGTCTCACCAGCCCCATTTGATGTGCTGAAAATGATACGTTGCTGATGTAGCTTAAACACTAGATGTTTCACCAGTAGGTGTAGCTGCTTAGCTGCCAGGATCTCTTGTTCTGTGTTTTGTGAATGCCATACATCACTCAACCGTCACAATGAACAAACTATGCTTGCATTTGCTTTGGATGAAGTGGATGATTAGTTTGATTAATTTGAACGTTCTTTAATGAAGACTTTACTGTTTGTGAGAAATAGATAAAACTTGATGTCATATACATTTTTTTCATGGAAAAATATATTTTGTAAAAGTGAAATAAACCAATTAACGAAAGAGTTTTTTTTTGTCAAAAGAAACAAGCAACTGAATCTAAGGTAAGAACTTCAACAATGAGAAACAAAGGGAAAAATATACTTTCATTTCTAAGTATTTGCCAGATATAGCATTTGAAATGCACCAGTCATAAATTTAGTGATGTACTTGGATTCTTTGACCTAAAAAAATGTACATTTTGACACCAAATTTAGCTTCATAGACAAAGTATTAACAAATATATTGACATTTTAACCCGAGGTGTCCCATCGACGTCTGGGTACAATTGGCACGTTTTGTCACGATGACACCCAATGACGTACCCATACGTTTTGCAATTGCAAGGTCCGTCATTTGCACCTTTTTCAAGTTTCATGGGTGATTTTTGGTAGGCATATGTTGAAGGCCTTCTTCTATCCGCCATCAGGCAGGAATACTGCCTGGCCCCACCTGACCCCCCTCCTCCCACACACGCCATTTTCTCGGCAACTCACCTGTTAGCAGTGTCCTGGCTAGTAAAGACATGTTGCGCCACGGTCTCTCCAATGAAAAAAATTCTTAGGGACCGTGATTCCTGAGGTGGAGGACAAAGGAAGAAACAGGCTAGAGGACGAAATGAACAGAAGTGATTAGGCGCTAATGTCGTAAAGGAAGGTGCCATATGTTGATGTGTTTGGTGAGTGACCAACACTTATATTGCCTATATTATTGTGTGAAAACCAATATCCTCTTGTACTACATATAACTTCGTACCAAATAAATATATAAATACCTAATGTAAGTGGTTTGAATTAGTTACCTCTCCCATAGTTCGTTTTCTTTGAAGCCAGGTGCCCTCATGGAGCATGAAAAGGTGAGGGTGTCGTAACTCTAAATATTAGTAAACTTTAGCATATATAGCTTCTATATTATAGGAGGCTAGAGAGAGTGAGAGAGAGAGATAAGGAAGTGGAGATATTGCAAGGTGTTACTTGACCAGCCCAGGAAGTGGCAAACTTTACGCTTTCTACCGTGAGAAGCCGACACATACATACATACATACACACATACAGTGTTCTAGAAGGTTCTGAGACACGCATAGTACATGTGACGAAGCTTTCCTTAGACCAGAGGGAAAAGGACGAGATTCAGATTGGCAAGAGAGAGCAGGGAGAGAGGAAAAAGGAGTGAAGAGCACGGTGGGAGACAGCAGGCAGGCTCGCGACAGTTAACCAGCACTAGACACTCTCTCGTGTGTGATAGAGTTAACATTGACAATAAAACTGCAGTCAACCCAAATTTCATCTTTAACTCTTCCCATCGTTGACAACAAGCGAACTGAGGTTATATCTACAACTCCACAAATTATAGACCTACAACTGCCTTGGCTGCGGCTACAACATTTGGTGTGCAGCGGTAACTACGAGCCCACTACATCACTTACATTGGCAACAGCGGTAACTACAAGCCGACTACGTCACTTATACTATAGTAAAGTACGATCCAACGCCTACCAGCTACCAAGTCTATGAGCCTATAAGCCTACAAATCATGAAGTCTGCGAGTTTACATTATCAAAACTGATAAAGAAGCAACGCTACAATTGAAGAAACGAGATAACAAGACGACTCATAACTCATAACTATCACCACCTCACAGGCCGACTCACAGCTCACAACCCTACCCTCAGTCCCAAAGACACCCTCTATCACAACCGTACAACCCTCACGTTCTCTCTCCCGCCACCTTCTCTCTCTGTCTCGCTGATGCAGGGGTGACGAGGTCAAGCCGAGACAGCAATACCACCACGCAATGCACACAACAACCCCTCACTCATCACTGTTACTCACCACTGTTCTTCACCAGTTATTCAGTACTAATATTCAGTTACCCCCAACAGTGAATGAGAGGATAATCGACGTTGTTCGGTGAGGTGAGGTTCGAGAATTTCTTCAATCAACACTGGAAAATTTCTTCAATCAATCCTGGGAAATTCCTCCATCAACCGAGATCGATCGACGAGCGGATTGGCTTCATCCATCAACTCCGACCTGAGTCTGCGAGTGCCATCATATCAAGTGGGTGATCATACGTTTACTCATTTCATCCCAGAGCTTAGGGTTAGGTACAAAATCTTATATGTATATATACACATATTCCATATTACCATCACTTCTTTATTAATAGCCGTTTTTTCTCACCCACATAGTTAACACATTCATAAATTTACCATTTTATAACACCATTCCTTACGGAAATGAATTTCTTTTAGCTGAGTGATATGACAGGTATATTCTCACCCCCACCAAATTTAGTGCCGGGCGAAACACAGATAACATCACATCCTGATGACCAGTTAATCACAAACCCAACTTCACAACTAAATAATGAACAACATATTGAGGAACAATTACTCACGAATGCCGATGCACAGGTAGAAGAACAATTAGAAGACCATCACGAATACGAAAGACTCACCCAATTCAGAGCAAGGTAGGGATGGCGAAATAGGGGAGGACGGTAGTGAATTCGATGAGGCTGACGATGATAATCATGGTAGACAGGAATGGAAACCTCCCTCGGATGTGAACAGCGACGAGTTTAGAGCTTTTCTCCATACATACGAAAACCTAATGAAAAGGGTTCATA
>JAGKTI010038941.1:0-10640 GCA_018397915.1 Birgus latro | reverse complement strand
TTTTTTTTTTGTCGCCACGAGGATCGACGTAATTTTAAACTGCTTGTGCTGGAGAAAAGAAATAAAAAACTCGAAGTTTTTAGTCTCCGTGATCCTCACAATGTTTCAAGCTTTTTGTTCTTAAAAACCTAAGGTGCCAGCACTCTTTACTCGTCAGTCGACTTCTTGTTATCCTTCATAAATGTGACATTTTCTCCCTCACAAGTGTCTTCTTAGTTTTGAATATAATATAATGTGTTTTACAATCAACTTTGAGAACACATGAATTTGGATATTCAGCTTTTTCGTCGAGAAATACTCTTATTCAGCCATCATTAGATTAAAAGAGAAATGACCTACCTCTAAAACGGATGCTATCGGCCGGATTTATTTTACAGCTTGCACTACTCCTTTTCCTTGAAGTCACGGCTAAGGGGGGGGTGAAACTACAAATCAGATGGTAATAATCCAGAATACCGTCTCAAGAGGAATCAGTATTGAAAGATTTTACCCAATGAAATGTTGTTTTTCGTGATACAGAAAAATTGATACTATACATTTTTTTTTTTTTTTTTTTACCGCCACGAGGCTCGGCGTAATTTTAAACTGCTTGTGCTGGTAGGTGGGAAAAAAATCGAAGTTTTTAAATTGTCTCTGTTATTCTCACAATGTTTCTAGCTGTTTGTTATTAAAAAACCTAATGTGCCAGCTCTTCTTACGTGTCACTTAATTTCTTGTTATCCTTCATAAATGTGAAAATTTCACCCTCAGAAGTGTCTTCTTAGTTCTGAATATAACATAATGTGTTTGACTATCGTCTTTGAGAACACTTGAGGAAGTTGCATATTCAGCGTTTCCGTCGAGATATACGCTTATTCAGCCATCATTATATTAAATGAGAATGGACCTACCTGCAAAACGGATGTTTCAGACGGAACTATTTCACAATTTGCACTACTTCTTGTCCTTGAAGTCACGGATCAGGGGGAAAAAAATCGTCAAACCAGAAGTAAATAATCCAGAATTCCGTCTCAAGAGGCATCAGAGTGTTGAAAGATTTTACCAAAGGAAATGTGGTTTTCAGAGAAACAGAAACCTTGATATTGCCCAAATGTTCGATTTTTTTTTTTTTTTTTACCGCCACGAGGCCCGACGTAATTTTAAACCTCTCGTGCTGGAGAAATAAGAAATAAAAAATACGATGTTTTTAATTGTCTAGGTGATCCTCATAATGTATCAAGCTTTTTGTTCTTAAAAACCTAAGGTGCCAGCTCACTTTACGTTACAGTTGAATTCTTGTTACCCTTCATAAATGTGACATTTTCACCCTCACAAGTGTCTTCTTAGTTGTGTATATAATATAATGTATTTAACAGTCAACTTCGAGAACACTTGAGAAAGTTGCATAATCAGCGTTTTCACCGAGAAATTCGCTTATTCAGACATCACTAGATTAAGTGTGAGTGGACCTACCTCCAAAACGTATGCTATCATCCGGAACAATTTCACAATTTTCAATACTTCTTGTCCTTGAAGGCACTGCGAATTAGGGAAAAAAAATCGACAAATCAAAAATTAAAAATACAGAATTCCGTCTCAAGAGGAATCACAGTATTGAAAGATTTAACCAAAGGAAATATGTTTTTTGGTGAAACAGAAACCTTGCTATTGTGCAAACGTTTTTCTTTTTTTTTTTAACCTCCACGAGGCTCGACGTAATTTTAAAAAGCTCGTGCTGGAGAAAGTAAAAATAGAAAATTCGAAATTTTTAAATTGTGTCGGTGATACTCACAATGTTTCTAGCTTTTTGTTCTTAAAAACCTATGGTGCCAGCTCTGTTTACGTTTCAGTCGACTTCTTGTTATCCTTCATAAATTTGATATTTTCATACTCAGAAGTGTCTTCTTAGTCCTGAATATAATATAATGTTTTTTACAATAAACTTTGAGAACACTTGAGGAAGTTGCATGTTCAGCGTTTTCGCCGAGAAATACGCTTATTCAGACATAATTAGATTAAAAGAAAATGGACCTACCTCTAAAACGGATGCTATCAGACGGAACTATTTTGAAATTTGTACTACTTCTTTTCCTCGAAGTCAAGGCTAAGGGGAAAAAAATCTACAAATCAGGTAATAATCCAGAATACCGTCTCAAGAGGAATCACAGTATTGAAAGATTTTCCCAAGGAAAAGTTGTTTTTCGTGATACAGAAAAGATATTGTGCAAATATTCGTTTTTTTTTTTTTTTCCGCCACGAGGCTCTATGTAATTTTAAAATGCTTGTGCTGGATGGGAAAAAAAATCGAAGTTTTTAAATTGTCTCTGTTATCTTGAAAATGTTTCTAGCTCTTTGTTCTTAAAAACCTAAGGTGTCAGCTCTCTTTACGTGTCACTCAATTTCCTGTTATCCTTCATAAATGTGAAATTTTCACCCTCACAAGTGTCTTCTTAGTTCTGAATATAATATAATGTTTTTTTACAATCAACTTTGAGAACACTTGCGGAAGCTGCATATTCAGCGTTTTCGCCTAGAAATACGCTTATTCAGCCATCATTTGATTAAAAGAGAATGGACCTACCTCCAAAACTGATGCTATAAGCCGGAACTATTTCACAATTTGCACTACTTCTTTTCCTTGAAGTCACTGCTAAGGAAAAAAAAATCGACAAATCTGAAGGTAATAATGCAGAATTCCGCCTCAAGAGGGATGACAGTATTGAAAGATTTTACCTAAGGAAATGTGGTTTTCGGTGAAAAACAACAATGATATTATGCAAATGTTCGTTTTTTTTTTTTTTTTTTAAAATCGCCACGAGGCTCGACGTAATTTTAAATTGCTTATGCTGGAGAGAAAAAAATAAAAAAATTCGAAGTTTTTAGTCTCGGTGATCCTCACAATGTTTCCAAGATTTTTGTTCTTAAAACCCTAAGGTGTCACCTCTCTTTACGTGTCAGTCGACTTCTTGTTATCCTTCATAAATGTGACATTTTCACCCTCACAAGTGTCTTCTTAGTTCTGAATATAATATAATGTGTTTTATAACCAACTTTTAGAACACTTGAATTTGCATATTCAGCGTTTTCGCCAAGAAATACGCTTATTCAGGCATAATTAGAGTAAAAGAGAATTGACCTACCTCAAAAACGGATGCTATCAGTCGGAACTATTTCACAATTTGCACCACTGCTATTTGGAAAAAAAAATCGACAAATAAGTTAATAATCCAGAATTCCGTCTCAAGAGGAATCACAGAATTGAAAGATTTTACCCAAGGAAATGTGGTTTTCAGTGAAACATGAACCTTGATATTGTGCAGATGTTCTTTTTTTTTTTTTTTTTTTTACTCCACGATTCTCGACGTAATTTTAAACTGCTTGTGTTGGGGGAAAAAAATTGATGATTTTAAATTGTCTCGGATCACAATGTTTCAAGCTTTTTGTTCTTAAAAACCTAAGGTGCCAACTCTCTTAACGTGTTAGTCGACTTCTTGTTATCCTTCATAAATGTGACATTTTAACATTCACAAGAATCTTCTTAGTTCTGAATAAAATTTAATATGTTTTATAGTTAACTTTGCGAACACTTGAGGAAGTTGCATATTCAGCGTTATCGCCGAGAAATTCGCCTTTTCACACATTATTAGATTAAGTGAGAATGGACCTACCTCCAAAACGGATGCTGCCAGCTGCAACTATTTCACAATTTTCACTACTTCTTTTCCTTGAAGTCACTGCAAATTAAAAAACAAATCTACAAATCAGAAGTTAATAATCTAGCATTCCGTCACAAGAGGAATCACAGTATTGAAAGATTTTACCCAAGGAAATGTGATTTTTGGTGAAACAAAAACCTTGATATTGTGCAAATTTTTTTTCTTTTACCGCCACGAGGCTCGACGTAATTTTAAAGCTTGTGCTGGAGGGAAAAAAAATCGAAGTTTTTAAATTGTCTTGGAGATCCTCACAATGTTTCAAGTATTTTTTCTTTAAATAATTAGGTGCAAGCTTTCTTTGCGTGTCAGTCGACGTCTTGTTATCCTTCATAAATGTCATTTTCACCCTCACAAGGGTCTTCTTAGTTCTGAATAATATAATGTGTTTTACAGTCAACTTTGAGAACACTTGAGGAAGTTGCATTTTCAGCGTTTTCGCAGAAAAATACGCTTATTCAGCCGTCATTAGATTAAAAGAGAATGGACCTACCTCCAAAACGGATGCTATCAACCGGAACTATTTCACAATTTGCACTACTTCTTGTCCTTGAAGTCACGGCTCAGGGAAATAAAAAATCGTCAAACCAGAAATAAATAATCCAGAATTCCGTCTCAAGAGGAATCACAGTATTGAAAGATTTTACCAAATGAAAGGTGGTTTTCAGAGAAACAGAAACCTTGATATTGTGCAAATGTTCGATTTTTTTTTTTTTTTTTACCGCCACGAGGCTCGACGTAATTGTAAACTGCTTGTGCTGGAGAAATAAGAAATAGAAAATACGATGTTTTTAATTGTCTCGG
The DNA here is from genome assembly GCA_018397915.1 of Birgus latro. NCBI lineage: Eukaryota > Metazoa > Arthropoda > Malacostraca > Decapoda > Coenobitidae > Birgus > Birgus latro. Next base: position 6,144 of record JAGKTI010038941.1, on the reverse strand, counting down.
TGATCCTCACAATGTATCAAGCTTTTTGTTCTTAAAAACCTAAGGTGCCAGCTCACTTTACGTTTCAGTTGAATTCTTGTTACCCTTCATAAATGTGATATTTTCACCCTCACAACTGTCTTCTTAGTTCTGTATATAATATAATGTGTTTAACAGTCAACTTCGAGAACACTTGAGGAAGATGCATATTCAGCGTTTTCACCGAGAAATTCACTTATTCGGACATCACTAGATTAAGTGAGAATGGAGCTACCTCCAAAACGGCTGCTATCAGCCGGAACAATTTCACAATTTTCAATACTTCTTGACCAAAGGAAATATCGTTTTTTGTGAAACAGAAATCTTGCTATTGTGCAAACGTTTTTTTTTTTTTTTTTTTTTTTTTTTTTTACCTTCACGAGGCTCGACGTAATTTTAAAAAGCTTGTGCTGGAGAAAATAAAAAATAAAAAAAATCGAAATTTTTAAATTGTCTCGGTGATCCTCAATGTTTGAAGCTTTTTGTTCTTAAAAACCTACGGTGCCAGCTCTCTTTACGTGTCAGTCGACTTCTTGCTATCCTTCATAAATGTGATATTTTCATACTCACAAATGTCTTCTTAGTTCTGAATATAATATAATGTGTTTTACAATAATCTTTAAGACCACTTGAGGAAGTTGCATATTCAGTGTTTTCACCGAGAAATACGCTTATTCAGCCATCATTAGATTAAAAGAGAATGGACCTACCTCTAAAACAGATGCTATCAGATGGAACTATTTTACAATTTGCAGTACTTCTTTTCCTTGAAGTTAAAGCTTAGGGGGGGGGGAAACTACAAATCAGGTAATAATCCAGAATACCGTCTCAAGAGGAATCACAGAATTGAAAGATTTTACCCAAGGAAAAGTTGTTTTTCGTGGTACAGAAACGATATTATGCAAATATTCGTTTTAATAATTTTTTTACCGCCACGAGGATCGACGTAATTTTAAAATGCTTGTGCTGGAGGCGAAAAAAAAAAATCGAAGTTTTTAAATTGTCTCGGTTATCCTCACAATGTTTCTAGCTCTTTGTTCTTAAAAACCTAAGGTGCCGGCTCTCTTTACGTGTCACTCAATTTCTTTTTAACCTTCATAAATTTGAAATTTTCACCCTCAAAAGTGTCTTCTTAGTTTTGAATATAATATAATGTTTTTTACAATCAACTATGAGAACACTTGAGGAAGTTGCATGTTCAGCGTTTTCGCCGAGAAATTCGCTTATTCAGCCATCATTAGATTAAAAGAAAATGGACCTACCTCCAAAACGGATGCTATAAGCCGGAACTATTTGACAATTTGTACTACTTCTTTTCCTTGAAGTCACTGCTAAGGGATAAAAAATCGACAAATCAGAAGTAATAATGCAGAATTCAGTCTCAAGAGGAATCACAGTATTGAAAGATTTTACATAAGGAAATGTGGTTTTCGGTGAAACAGAATCCTTGATAGTGTGCAAATGTTCGTTTTTTTTTTTTTTTATAGCCACGAGGCTCGACGTAATTTTAAACTGCTTGTGCTGGAGAAAAAAAAATATAGAATTCGAAGTTTTTAGTCTCGGTGATCCTCACAATGTTTCCAAGCGTTTTGTTCTTAAAAACCTAAAGTGCCACCTCTCTTACGTGTCAGTCGACTTCTTGTTATCCTTCATAAATGTGACATTTTCACCCTCCAAGTGTGTTCTAAGTTCTGAATATAATATAATGTGTTTTACAATCAACTATGAGAACACTTGATATTGCATATTCAGCGTTTTCGCCGAGAAATACGCTTATTCAACCATCATTAGATTAAAAGAGAATTGATCTACCTCTAAAACGGATGCTATCAGTCGTAACTATTTCACAATTTGCACCACTTCTTGTCGTTGAAGTTACTGCGAATTGGGGAAAAAAAATCGACAAATAAGTTAATAATCCAGTAATTCCGTCTCAAGAGGACTCACAGAATTGAAAGATTTTACCTAAAGAAATGTGGTTTTCAGTGAAGCAGAACCTTGATATTGTGCAGATGTTCGTTTTTATTTTTTTACTCCATGATTCTCGACGTAATTTTAAGCTGCTTGTGTTGGAGGGGAAAAAAATCGATGTTTTTAAATTGTCTCGGATCACAACGTTTCAAGCATTTTCTTCTTAAAAACCTAAGGTGCCAGCCCTTTTTACGTGTTAGTCGACATCTTCTTAATCTTCATAAATGTGACATTTTCATCCTCACAAATGTCTTCTTAGTTCTGAACATAATGTAATATGTTTTATAGTCAACTTTGAGAACACTTGAGGAAGTTACATATTCAGCGTTATCGCCGAGAAATTCGCTTTTTCACACATCATTAAATTAAGAGAGAATGGACCTACCTCCAAAACGGATGCTACCAGCCGCAACTATTTCACAATTTTCACTACTTCTTTTCCTTGAAGTCACTGCAAATAAAAAAAAAATCGACAAATCAGAAGTTAATAATCCAGAATTCCGTTGCAAGAGGAATCACAGTATTGAAAGACTTTACATAAGGAAATGTGATTTTTGGTGGAACAGAAACCCTAATATTGTGCAAATGTTCATTTTTTTTTTTTTTTTTTACCGCCACGAGGCTCGACGTAATTTTAAACAGCTTGTGCTGGAGAAAAAAAATATCGAAGTTTTTAAATTGTCTCGGTGATCCTCACAATGTTTCAAGTATTTTTTCTTTAAAAAATTAGGTGCAAGTTTTCTTTGCAAGTCAGTCGATGTCTTGTTATCCTTCATAAATGTGACATTTTCACCCTCACAAGTGTGTTCTTAGTTCTAAATAATATAATGTGTTTTACAATCAACTTTGAGAACACTTGTGGAAGTTGCATATTCAGTGTTTTCGCCGAGAAATACGCTTATTCAGCCATCATTAGATTAAAAAGAGAATGGACCTACCTCGAAAACGGATGCTATCAGCCGATACTAGTTCAAAATTTGCACTACTTCTTGTCTTTGAAGTCACGGGTAAGGGAAAAAAAAATCAACAAATCGTAAGTTAATAATCCAGAATTCCGTCTCAAGAGGAATCACTGTGCTGAAATATTTTACCCTCTGAAATGTGTGTTTTTTTTTTTAAACAGAATCCTTGATATTGTGCAAATGTTCGTTTTTTTTTTTTTTTTTTTTTTTACCGGCACGAGGCTCGAAGTAATTTTAAACAGCTTGAGCTGGAGAAAAGAAATAAAATTTTCAAATTGTCTCTGTGATCCTCACAATTTTTCAAGCTTATTGTTCTAAAAACCGTATGGTGCTCGCTCTCTTTACTTGTCAGTCGAGTTCTTGTTATCCTTCATAAATGTGAAATATTCACCCTCACAAGTGTCCTCTTAGATCTGAATATAATATAATGTTTTTCACAATCAACTTTGAGAACAGTTGAGTAATTTGCATATTCAGCGTCTTCGCCAAGAAATATGCTTATTCAGCCATCATTAGATTAAAAGAGAATGGACCTACCTCCAAAACGTATGCTATCATCCGGAACTATTTCACAATTTGCACTACTTCTTGTCCTTGAAGACACAGCTAAGGGGAAAAAAAAATCGACAAATCAGAAGGTAATAATCCAGAATTCATTTTCAATGGAAATTACAGTATTAAAAAATTTTACCTAAGGAAATGTGGTTTTCGGTGAAACAGAAACCTTGATTTTGTGCATTTTTTTTTTTTTTTTACCGCCACGAGGCTCGACGTAATTTTAAACTGCTTGTGTTGGAGAAAAAATAAATAAAAAAATCGAAGTTTTTAAATTGTCTCGGTTCCCTCACAATGTTTCTTGCTGTTTGTTATTAAAAACCTAAGGTGGCAGCTCTCTTTACGTGTCACTCAATTTCTTGTTATCCTTCATAAATGTGAAATTTTCACCCTCACAAGTGTCTTCTTAGTTCTGAATATAATATAATGTGTTTTACAATTAACTTTGAGAACACTAGAGGAAGTTGCATATTCAGCGTTTTCGCCGAGAAATACGCTTATTCAGCCATCATTAGATTAAAAGAGAATGGACCTACCTCCAAAATGGATGCTTTCAGCAGGAACTATTTCACAATTTGCACTACTTCTTTTCCATGAAGTCACGGCTAAGGGAAAAAAATCGCCAAATCAGAAGGTAATAATCCAGAATTCAGTCTCAAGAGGAATCACAGTATTGAAAGATTTTACCCAAGGAAATGTGATTTTTGGTTAAACAGAAACCTTGATATTGTGCAAATGTTAGTTTTTTTTTTTTCGCCACAAGGCTCGACGTAATTTTAAACAGCTTGTGATCATCACAATGTTTCAAGTATTTTTTTTTTTTTTAAATTAGGTGCAAGCCTTCTTTGCGTGTCAGTCGACGTCTTGTTATCCTTCATAAATGTGACATTTTCACTCTCAGAAGTGTCTTCTTAGTTCTGAATAATATAATGTGTTTTACAATGAACTTTGAGAACACTTGAGGAAGTTGCATATTCAGTGTTTTCGCCGTGAAATACGCTTATTCAGCCATCATTAGATTAAAAGAGAATCGACCTACCTCCAAAACAGATGCTATCAGCCGGAACTATTTCACAAATTGCACTACTTCTTTTCCTTGAAGTCACGGCCAAGGGAAAAAAAACTGGCAAATCATAAGTTAATAATCCAGAATTCCGTCTCAAGAAGAATCACAGTATTAAAAGATTTTACCCAATGAAATGTGGGTTTTTGATGAAACAGAATTCTTGATATTGTGCAAATGCTCTTTTTTTTTTTTTTTTTTTTTATCGGCACGAAGCTCGAAGTGATTTTAAACAGCTTGAGCTGGAGAAAAAAAATGTTTTTAAATTGTCTCTGAGATCCACAGAATTTGTCAAGCATTTTGTTCTTAGAAACCTAAGGTGCCAGCTCTCTTTACGTGTCTGTCGACTTCTTGTTATCCTTCATAAATGTGAAATTTTCACCCTCACAAGTGTCTTCTTAGTTCTGAATATAATATAATGTTTTTTACAATCAGCACTGAGAACACTTGAGGAAGTTGCATATTCTGCGTTATCGCCGAGAAGTACGCTTATACAGCCATCTTTAGATTAAAAGTGGATGGACCTAAATCCAAAACGATGCTATCAGCCGGAACTATTTCACAATTTGCACTACTTCTTGTCCTTGAAGTCACGGCTAAGGGGAAAAAAATCGACAAATCAGAAGGTAATTATCCAGAATTCCATATCAAGGGAAATCACTATATTGAAGATTTTACCTAAGTAAATGTGTTTTTCGGTGAAACAGAAACCTTGATATTGTGCAAGTTTTATTTATCTATTTTTTTTTTTTTTTTTTTACAGCTACGAGGCTCGACGTAATTTTAAACTGCTTGTGTTGGAGAAAAAAAATTAAAAAAATCGACGTTTTTAAATTGTCTCCGTTATCCTCACAATGTTTCTAGCTGTTTGTTCTTAAAAACCTAATGTGCCAGCTGTCTTTACGAGTCACTCAATTACTTGTTAGCCTTCATAAATGTGAAATTTTCAGCCTCACATGTGTATTCTTAGTTCTGAATATAATATAATGTGTTTTACAATAAACTTTGAGAACACTTGAAGAAGTTGCATTTTCGGCGTGTTCGCCGAGAATTACACTTATTCAGCCATCATTAGATTAAAAGAGAATGGACCTACCCCCAAAACGGATTCTATCAGTTGGAAATATTTCACAATTTGCACTACTTCTTTTTCTTGAATTCACGGCTAAGGGAAAAAATATCGACAAATCAGAAGGTAATAATCCAGAATTCCGTCTCAAGAGGAGATACAGATTTGAAAGATTTTACCTAAGGAAATGTGGTTTTCTGTGAAACAGATACCTTGATATTGTGTTTATTTATTTATTTTTTTTTTGTCGCCACGAGGATCGACGTAATTTTAAACTGCTTGTGCTGGAGAAAAGAAATAAAAAACTCGAAGTTTTTAGTCTCCGTGATCCTCACAATGTTTCAAGCTTTTTGTTCTTAAAAACCTAAGGTGCCAGCACTCTTTACTCGTCAGTCGACTTCTTGTTATCCTTCATAAATGTGACATTTTCTCCCTCACAAGTGTCTTCTTAGTTTTGAATATAATATAATGTGTTTTACAATCAACTTTGAGAACACATGAATTTG
>JAGKTI010038940.1:0-10640 GCA_018397915.1 Birgus latro | reverse complement strand
AGGGAAGGAGGGTTGCTGGTTCGTTGAAAGCAGTGATAAGAAACAGGGAGGTGAGCATGGAAATGAAAAAGTTGTTACATGACAGTATTGTGATACCAACTCTGACATATGGAAGTGAAGCTTGGACCCTGTTGGAAGGACAGAAGTCAAGAGTGAGAGCAGTGGAAATGAGTTATTTGAGAGGAGCATGTGGAATCACATGGAGAGACAGACTAACAAATGAGGAAGTGAAGGAGCGTTGTGGTGTGGTTGGGGACGTGATGGGAAGCGTTAGGAGAAACACGTTAAGGTGATTTGGGCATGTGGAGAGGATGGAGAGTGAAAGATTGACGAGGAGAGTGTATGTGAGTGAGGTGGAGGGGGCGAGAGGGAGGGGGAGGCCGAGGATGAGATGGAGGGATGGAGTGGAGAGGTATATGAGAGAGGGGGGTGTGAGTTGGGAGCGTGGTCGTGAAATGGCAGGGGACAGAGTGACATGGAGGCAATTTGTTTGTGGCCACCCCGTTCGGGATTGAGGCATCTGGCAATATATATATTGGTGTGTGTACTATCCTTTTACAGGAGAAAAGCACTGTCGCCTATGAGCATAAAAACCTCATATTTACGTTAAGAGAAGCAGCTTGAGGGAAAAACTCCGAGACGATGGTGGAAAATCCTGTACTCAGGTCAAACTGAGCAAAAGTTCGCTACATTTACGTTGACAACTAATTGTTATGTAGCGTGGTGTATGTGATACACGGTGTAGGAGTAACAGTTGTAGTGTAACCGTACCTACGTGTAAAGCAATAATAATACAAATTAATTCAATAATAAAGATGACGAGGGCAGAGGAGAAGAGGTGGCAGCGTCTAGCAGAGACAATCAATGACCTGGACATATGTTTCACCCACCAACTGTACCTGTGGAATGAGTCAAGGTTGAGCATCAATAGTGTCAATGTGACAATTTGTATTAAATTACAATTACCATCCACCAAGCAGTCAATCCATACACAATAAAAGGTACACTTTAGCTGAAAATCAATTGACAGCAAGTTTCGTACATTTAAGGTCGCCATTATTTTCTTAATAGTTGCCCTTTTTAACCTACTTATGGCTAATAAAGGGTTCGTCGTCGGTGTCCTCGGTTGGGATCGCCGTGACCGCACACTTATAACTATACACTTATTGCTACAAAGGGCTCGTCGTCGGTGTAAGTGGTTGGGATCGCCCTGACTGCCCGTTTGTCATCAGTGTCCTCGGTTGGGATCGCCATGACTGCTCACTTATAACTACAGTTATTTATCCAAAGGGCTCGTCATCAGTGTGTGCAGTTGGGATCACTGCGACTGCCCGTTCGTCATCGGTGTCCTCGGTTGGGATCGTCGTGACTACTCACTTATAACTAATAAAGGTAAGTGGAGAATCTCTATGCAAACTTGGGCAGGTCACATTTTAACACCCTGCGTGGGTGTGAACACTCATGTGGATTTTGTGTATTCTCCGGGAATCCTCAGAGAGGCCCACAGCTCGAGATACACCACAAGGTCATTCAAACACAGCCTCAGATTCCCTCTGCAGGGGTCTCGAACTTCCCCCTTAACCTACAGTACATACAGTATGTACAAACCCTACACTTACGACTAATGAGGGCTCGTCGTCGCTGTCTGCTGTTGGGATCGCCGCGACTGCCCATTCGTCATTGGTGACCATGGTTGGGATTGGGGCGACTGTGCACTTATGAGCTACAGTACATATGTATGTACAGACCCAAGACATATAATGTTCTGTTGGGCCAATGGGAGAGACGTCAGGTCTGCACCCACATTACTACTGACCTCTCTCTCACACGACTCACAGATTATGGGTGTGGATTCAAACGGCGCAGGAAGGAAACGTTCCTGAATGGTGGTACATTGACACACATTGCAGGAATGCACAAGACTATCTATTTCCTGTCCCATTCCCGGCCAGAAAAAATCAGCATGGATACGGCCTTGGGTTTTCTTTTTCCCCATATGACCTCCTAATGCTGAACAATGACCCCAACCTAACACTGCTTTGTGGTACTTCGCGGGAACGACAAACTGCAGTTGAACCTCGCCCTCGGGTGTTCGTGGCTCACAGTAGAGCCGTCCTTGTTTGCGAAGGAACCTGGCTCATCCACCCCGTGAATATTTGGTCACTTTACCCTTATGTTTCTTCCGCACAACAGCAAGTGTCGGGTCAGACTGTTGTTCTTGGACAACGTCTTGACTGCATATCAGATCTTGCGGTGTTGCAATGGTCAGCGGGGTGACACGGTTCGGAGCCTTGGCCATGGCTCGTGTTACTGCAGCAGCCAAAGTCTGTGTAGCAATGTCTATGGTGCAACTATTTTTGACACATGGTATGTTACCTATAATAAGGTCAGACAAAGGTTCTGGCATGACAACTGCAACTGTCGAACCTGTGTAAAAGGGAGATGCAACCTGAATACGTGCCTCAGGAAGCAATCTCACTGACCCATCAATAAGTCTAACTTGGGTGTGCCTACATGTGTACTCCTCAGGCCGAACTAGACTCTGCTTGATGGAGCAACCTGAGGAACCATTGTCCCTCAGAACATTTACAGAAACACCTCCCACAAACCCTGGCTGAACAAGAAAGGCACTGTTGCCAGTGGATGGGTCCGAGGAGGCAGTAGCCAGTCATTGATGAGACTGTGGAACGTATGATGTGGCGAACGTAGCACTTTGAGAACTATATGCCTTAGGGGTCGTACCCGAACTAGGTGCACGAGGAGTCTTACTTTGACTAGGTGCATGAGGATTTGTACTCACCATCTGGGGAGCAGGGGCACTGACGGCCTGTGGAGAAGAGTTCACCATCTGAGGGGGACTAGTGAACTGGGAAGGAGGACCTGTGCTGGTGGGGACAGCACCATCGTGCGCCACTGGTGGGGACAGCACCATCGTGCACCTGTTGGGGAATGAAGGCTGCATTTGCCTCCTGCCTCCATTACACTGGGGCTGGTGCTGAAAAGGTTTGTCCCTGTTGTCGATTGAGTGGCTGATACTGCTGCTGCTTAGGGTACTGTAGCTGGTTAGGGTACTGCTTGTACCTCTTCCAGTCAGGTTTCTGTGTATTCTGCCCCTGGTCCATCTACAGTTTGTTCAGACCTTGGCTATTATTCTGAGAATGGCGTTGATGCTGGGGTTCAGTCTGCGATTGCTTATCAGACTTAGCAGCATCTTTCTTATTCCATGGCTGTTGCCTACGAGTTTGGTACCCGTACACAGTAAAGAAAGCATCAGCCTTTTCCATTATTTGGTTTGCATCCTTCACTTTGCACATCTTGAGCTGGGCCATAAGCTCAGCAGGCAACGACTTCTCCAGCTGTATGCGCAGCACAATGTCAATTATTCCCTCTCGCATGCTAGGAGTCTCGTTCTTCTCCATCCACTTGCCTAAGTATGCCATGAGATGGTCAAGGAACTGAACAGCTGTCTCCTTTTCCTGGAAACGCACCTTCATGAACTGACTCCTAGCATGATCAACAGTAAGACCATACGCTTTGATGAGTGCGGTCTTCATCATCTCTTATGTGAGAATATCTCCGCGAATTCTGTGGAGAATATTGAGGGCAGGGCCCTCAAACAGGCTAAGGAGCTGAAGCCGCTTAGCTGCCTCATCCAGATCGTACAGCTTTGCCATGTCTTCGAAATGAGATATGAATGGCTCGATTCACTTGCCTTCCTTGTAAGAAGGAAGCTTGAGATGTGGAGTTGCTAGAACAGGTGCTGAGAGAGCACTAGTGGGGCTTGGGTTAGCTGCACCCGATGCGCCTGAAGCCAAGGAGTCTCGCTTCAGCTTCAGCACTTCAAGCTCGTGTTTGTCACGTGCCTCACGCTCAGCGCGCTCGTGTTCTTCAAGTGCCTCGCGCTCGGCACGCTCGTGTTCACGTTCTCTCTCACGTTCCTCAAGCTCACGCTCCTTCTCGCGTTCCTCGCGCTCGTGCTCGAGCTCTTTCTGACGTTCCTCTTATTCACGTTCTCTTTCACGTGCTTCGAACCAGCTTGAGGGAAAAACTCTGAGACGATGGTGAAAAATCCTGCACTCAGGTCAGACTGAGCGAAAGTTCGCTACATTTACATTGAGAACTAATTGTTATGTAGCGTGATGTATGTGATACACGGTGTAGGTGTAACAGTTGTATTGTAACTGTACCTACGTGTAAAGCAATAATAATACAAATTAATGCAATAATAAAGATGACGAGGGCAGAGGAGAAGAGGTGGCAGTGTCTAGCAGAGACAGTCAATGGACCTGGACCTCTGCTTCACCCACCAACTGTACCTGTGGAATGAGTCAAGGTGGAGCATCAATAGTGTCAATGTGACAATTTGTAATAAATTACAATTACCATCCACCCAGCAGTCATTCCATACACAATAGAAGGTACACTTTAGCTGAAAATCAATTGACAGCAAGTTTCATACATTTAAGGTCACCATTATTTTCTTAATAGTTGCCCTTTTTAACCTACTTATGGCTAATAAAGGGTTCGTCGTCGGTGTCCTCTGTTGGGATTGCCGTGACCGCACTCTTATAACTATACACTTATTGCTACAAAGGGCTCGTCGTCGGTGTCCACGGTTGGGATCGCCACGACTGCCCGTTTGTCATCAGTGTCCTCGGTTGGGATCGCCATGACTGCTGACTTATAACTACACTTATTTATACAAAAGGCTCATCATCAGTGTCCGCGGTTGGGATCACTGTGACTGCATGTTCGTCATTGGTGTTCTCGGTTGGGATCGCCATCACTACTCACTTATAACTAATAAAGGTAAGTGGAGAATCCCTATGCAAACTTCGGCTGGTCACATTTTAACACCCTGGATGGGTGTGAGCACTCATGTGGATTTTTGTGTATTCTCTGGGAATCCTCAGAGAGGCCCAGAGCTCGAGATACACCACTCGGTCATTCAAACAGAGCCTCCGATTGCCTCTGTGGGGGTCTCAAACTTCCCCATTAACCTACGGTACATACAGTATGTACAAGCCCTACACTTACGACTAATAAGGGCTCGTCGTCGGTGTCCGCGGTTCGGATCGCCGAGACTGCCCATTCGTCATCGGTGACCACGGTTGGGATTGCCGCGACTGTGCGCTTCTGAGCTACAGTACATATGTATGTACAGACCCTAGACATATAATGTCCTGTAGGGCCAATGGGCAAGACATCAGGTCTGTGCCCACATTACTAGTGCCCTCTCTCTCACACGACTCAGAGATTATGGGTGTGGATTCAAACAGCGCAGGAAGGAAACGTTCCTGAATGGTGGTACATTGACACACATTGCAGGAATGCACAAAACTATCTATTTTCTGTCTCATTCCCGGCCAGAAAAAGTCAGCACGGATACGTTCTTGGGTTTCTTTTTCCCCATATGTCCTCCTGATGCTGAACAATGACCCCATCCTAACACTGCTTTTCGGTACTTCGCGGGAACGACAAACTACAGTTGAACCTCGCCCTCGGGTGTTAGTGACTCACGGTAGAGTCGTCCTTGTTTGCGAAGGAACCTGGCTCATCCACCCCGTGAATATTTGGTCACTTTACCCTTATGTTTCTTCCGTACAACAGCAAGTGTCGGGTCAGACTGTTGATCTTGGACAACGTCTTGACTGCATATCAGATCTTGTGGCATTGCAATGGTCAGCGGGGTGACACGGTTCGGAGGCTTGGCCATGGCTCGTGTTACTGCAGCAGCCAAAGTCTGTGTAGCAACATCTACGCACAACTATTTTTGACGCCTGGTATGTTACCTATAATAAGGTCAAACAAAGGTTCTGGCATGACAGCTGCAACTGTCGAACCTGTGTAAAAGGGAGATGCTACCTGGATACATGCCTCAGGGAACAGTCTCACTGATCCATCAATAAGTCTAACTCGGGTGTGCCTACCTGTGTACTCCTTGGGCCAAACTAGACTGCTTGATGGAGCAACCTGAGGAACCATTGTTCCCCAGAACACCTCCCACAAACCCTGGCTGAACACGAAAGGCACTGCTGCCTATGGATGGGTCCGAGGAGGCAGTAGCCAGTCATTGATGAGACTGTGGAACGTATGATGCGGTGAACGTAGCGCCCTGAGAACTATATGCCTTAGGGGTCGTACCCGAACTAGGTGCACGCGGAGTCTTACTTTGACTAAGTGCATGAGGAGTTGTACTTACCATCTGGGGAGCAGGGGCACTGACGGCCTGTGGAGAAGAGTTCACCATCTTAGGGGGACTAGTGAACTGTGAAGGAGGACCTGTGCTGGTGGGGACAGCACCATCGTGCGCCTGTTGGGGAATGAAGGCTGCATTTGCCCCCTGCCTCCGTTACACTGGGGCTGGTGCTGAAAAGGTTTGTCCTGGTTGTCAATTGCGTGGCTGATACTGCTGCTGCTTAGGGTACTGTAGCTGGTTAGGGTACTGCTTGTACCTCTTCCAGTCACGTTTCTATGTATTCTGCCCCTGGTCCTTCTGCAGTTTGTTTAGACCTTGGCCATTATTCTGGGAACGGCGATGATGCTGGGGTTCAGTCTGCGATTGCTTATCAGACTTAGCAGTATCTTTCTTATTCCATGGCTGTTGCCTATGAGTTTGGTACCCGTACGCAGTAAAGAAAGCATCAGCCTTTTCCATAATTTGGTTTGCATCCTTCACTTTGCACATCTTGAGCTGGGCCATAAGCTCAGCAGGCAACGACTTTTCCAGCTGTATGTGCAGCACAAGGTCAATTATTCCCTCTCGCGTGCTAGTAGTCTCGTCCTTCTCCATCCACTTGCCTAAATATGCCATGAGACGGTCAAGGAACTGAGCAGCTGTCTCCTTTTCCTTGAGACGCCCCTTCATGAACTGATTCCTAGCATGATCAACGGTAAGATCGTACGCTTTGATGAATGCAGTCTTCATCATCTCATATGTGAGATTATCTCTGCGAATTCTGTGGAGAATATCGAGGGCAGGGCCTTCAAACAGGCTAAGGAGCTGAAGCCGCTTAGCTGCCTCATCCAGATCGCACAGCTCTGCCATGTCTTTGAAACGAGATATGAATGGCTCGATTCGCTCGCCTTCCTTGTAAGAAGGAAGCTTGAGATGTGGAGTTGCTAGTACAGGTGCTGAGAGAGCACTAGTGGGGCTTGGGTTAGCTGCACCTGATGCGCCTGAAGCCAAGGAGTCTCGCTTCAGCTTCAGCACTTCAAGCTCGTGTTTGTCACGTGCCTCACGCTCGGCACGCTCGTGTTCTTCAAGTGCCTCGCGCTCGGCACGCTCGTGTTCACGTCCTCTCTCACGTTCCTCAAGCTCATGCTCCTTCTCGTGTTCCGCGTGCTCGTGCTCGCGCTCTTTCTGACGTTCCTCGTATTCACGTTCTCTTTCACGTGCCTCGCGCTCGGCACGCTCGTGTTTATGTTCTTTCTCACATTCCTCGCGCTCACGCTGTTTTGTCCCAAGCGCTCAACGAATTTTCCACTCTTCAAGGTCGGCATTCTCGCGTTGCTGCTCGTAATTCCAGCGCGACAGGACATAATCTTTAATATCCTGGGGGTTAGTAAGCCCCATATCCTTGGCTTCCTGTAGCTATGTACTGGTTTCCATGATGCTCAGATTGAGACTGAGTGAAAACTGAGACTGATTTGCTGGCTGGTCTGCAGCAGTCTACCAAAGTAAGAGTGAGTGAGTGAATCGGTAATAATTTCAAGCTAGGAGTTTATATCCTGGAATGAGGTCGCCAGATGTTAGGGGGAAAAAGAAAAATGTATAACAATGTATAGCTATGTGTGCTATGAATAACAATCGAGTCTATTACCACGAGAGAATCGATTCGTGAAATCAAGTAGCGATTTCACTTTTATGCAGGCTTACTTCGTCAATTTTCTAAAGTCGAGAATTTATAAACTTTCTCATCAGTACACAGCAGAGACTAAACGCTCAAGAAGGCTGTATTACTGTACTGTTGGCCTCAGAGAAAGTTAGTTTGTCCCCTTAACATTCAAAAATAATAATGATAATAATAATAAACAGGATCTTCGCTGAGCCAAACTCTAAAGGTGAATGTGGGGAAGAGTAAAGTGATGGTCTTCGAGAGAAGTGAAACAAGTGAGTGTACTAGATTGGATGGGAAGGAAATAGAGAATGTGAGTGAGTTTAAGTACTTGGGCAGTGTGATGAGTAAGGATGGTAGTCTGGAGGGTGAAGTGCTTGAAAGGGTACAGCAGGGAAGGAAGGTTGCTGGTTCGTTGAAAGCAGTGATAAGAAACAGGGAGGTGAGCATGAAAGTGAAAAAGTTGTTACATGACAGTATTGTGATACCAACTCTAACATATGGAAGTGAAGCTTGGACCCTGTTGGAAGGACAGAAGTCAAGAGTGAGAGCAGTGGAAATGAGTTATTTGAGAGGAGAATGTGGAGTCACATGGAGAGAGACTAACAAATGAGGAAGTGAAGGAGCGTTGTAGTGTGGTTGAGGACGTGATGGGAAGCGTTAGGAGAAACACGTTAAGGTGGTTTGGGCATGTGGAGAGGATGGAGAGTGAAAGACTGACGAGGAGAGTGTATGTGAGTGAGGTGGAGGGGGCGAGAGGGAGGGGNATGGAGAATGTGAGTGAATTTAAGTACTTGGGCAGTGTGATGAGTAAGGATGGTAGTCTGGAGGGTGAAGTGCTCGAAAGGGTACAGCAGGGAAGGAAGGTTGCTGGTTCGTTGAAAGCAGTGATAAGAAACAGGGAGGTGAGCATGGAAGTGAAAAAGTTGTTACATGACAGTATTGTGATACCAACTCTGACATATGGAAGTGAAGCTTGGACCCTGTTGGAAGGACAGAAGTCAAGAGTGAGAGCAGTGGAAATGAGTTATTTGAGAGGAGAATGTGGAGTCACATGGAGAGAGACTAACAAATGAGGAAGTGAAGGAGCGTTGTAGTGTGGTTGAGGACGTGATGGGAAGCGTTAGGAGAAACACGTTAAGGTGGTTTGGGCATGTGGAGAGGATGGAGAGTGAAAGATTGACGAGGAGAGTGTATGTGAGTGAGGTGGAGGGGGCGAGAGGGAGGGGGAGGCCTAGGATGAGATGGGGGGATGGAGTGGAGAGGTATATGAGAGAGGGGTGTGTGAGTTGGGAGCGTGGTAGTGAAATGGCAGGGGACAGAGTGACATGGAAGCGATTTGTTTGTGGCCATCCCGTTCGGGATTGAGGCGTCTGGCAATAGATAGATAGATAGAGCTTGGCTGAGCCAAATTCCTAGCTAGCACAAAGGATTTAAGAATTATTACCAAGTGCTGGCCTAAGTACCAGTCGTGATTAATATAAGGAGTTGTGATAACTCAGAGTAGCTTTGCGCACGGCACAACCACACTCCAAGACTATCACTTGGACGACTGACTGTGTTTTTGAGTGTCCAACGTAAGGGACGTGTGAAAGAGGCTTGGCCAAGTAACGGCCAGGGAGGCAGAAACGTTAATTCAGAAATTATCGCTCAGAGGAATGCACTGTCTGTACTTAAAGACAATCACTCGCGAAAGAATGACAAATGTTTTGAAAATCTGATGCATACAAGTACATGAGTGGACGGTTGAGAGAATGGCTATTTCTCATCGACTTCAGAACTATTCGTTGCTCCAGCAAAATCACTCGATGTCACGATTTATGGTACATAATTTTCAAGATGTAGAAAATTCGTGACATGCGGTAACTATGAACCCACTACACCTCACGAATTTATACAACGCTCATTGATACTAGTTTACAAGTTCATCGATATATGCATCAGTCTACTTTCCTGAACAGCTACAACGGTAAACTACAACGTTGGTGGCATGCAGTAACTATGAACCCACTATGTCACTTACATGGGCAGCAGCGATGAACTACGACAACGTCACAACAAGAGTCTCAAGAAATTGTAGTTCAACGATCAAGTATCCAAATGCTAGTCTACAGTGAGAACATGAAGTCTACAAGCAACTTTATCAGAATAATACGATTGTACAACATATAACCGCCTCACAACTGCCTCATAACTGCCTCAAAACTGCCCACTCTCTCTCCAGCCACTCTCCGTTTTCGTTGGTGCAGCGCTGACATACAGAGCAATAGTCAGCTGATTCAAAACAACAACAATCGGACTACCACTGTTACTCACCACTGTTCATCACCACTGTTACTCAGTACTACTATTCATTTACCTCCTACAGTGAATGAGAGGATAAATCGACATTGTTCAGTGAGGTGAGATTCGAGTATTCCTTCAGTCAACCATAACCTGAGAATTCCTTCAATCAACCCTGAAGATTTCCTTCAACCCTGATCGACCAACAAGTGAGTAAAGATCAGCTTCAGTTCTACATTTGATTCTACATTATCAAGATACAAGACAAACAATCCTCCAATTTTTTATGACGAACCAGCGAAGAGGGCTAGTACAACTCCCACCCCACAACTCACAAGCCCCCACCAAATCCCAATTTTTCCCCAACCACCCTTCAAGACGACGCAGCAAACCAGAGCTCTCATTCACCACTCATCTTACTCATCGTTACTCATCATTACTCATCGTTACTCAGTAACCCACCACGCTGCCAGAGTGAGGAGTCGCTGTCCTAAGGTTTTGCTGAGGGGCCGAGAAACA